>MRZZ01002224.1:0-17052 GCA_002025285.1 Acanthamoeba comandoni | reverse complement strand
ACGCATCTGCACTGCCACTCGGATGGCATCACCTTTTCTTTCTTCCATATGAACAAAGAAATGAAGATACAGGTACAACAGAGTCTGGTCTTCTGCTTTTTCTCTTCCAGTTCATTAAATTTCCACTTTTGGGGCAATACAGGCCCTGATGGCCACGATAAAAGGATGGCCCCTCCTGAGCCCTTCATACACAGGATGTGGGGAGGCGCCACAACTACCTTTCACAATCCGCTTCACGTTGGTTTGTCTTTTCTCTCTTCTCTTCTCTTCTCTCTCTGCTAATATTTAGTGTATTTGCTATTGCAGGGGACGAGGTTGTGCAGGAAGAGCAAATAACTGATGTAAGCTTGAAGAGGGGATCCAAAGGAGGGCCCATGCTCATAGTCAACCTAAGGCATCAGATTTTCAAGTTGAATCAGCTCAATCACCAAAACCAACTGATCAAGGAGCTGGCGATTACAGAGGACAGGAAAATCTTGTACAGAAGCGATAAAGTTTCCTTTGGAGCAGATCAAAGCGTCAAAGACAAACCAAGAAGCGCCATTCAAGCAGAGTTGTCTATTCCTACAGGTATTGCTTTGTTTCTCTTTCTTGTCTGGCACATAACAAAACGTGACACATACCTGCTGTTCTTTGTAGAACTAATTCTCCACTTTCTACTCAGAACAACCACAGTGGTCGGAGAGCACTGTGCCCGATTCAATGCTTCTCTTTCGATACTCTGCCCTCACTTACAACAGCCACAAGGTATCTCTTGTGTCCTATCTATCATCTTGTTTGCTTTATCATCTCATGAATAATTCTTCTCGTTTGCAGATACACTATGACCATAAATATTGTACAGAAGTGGAAGGCTACCCTGGTGGCGTACTTGTTCATGGGCCTCTCACAGCGACCATGCTAATTAACTCGTTCACAAAGAACAATCCGCAGTATCCATGCGTCCAAGCTTTCCAATACCGTGCAGTGAAACCTTTGTTTGTGGACACCAAGGTTACAATTCAAGGCCGCGTGTGTGGAGAGGGAGAGGCCAAACTGTGGGCTCTTGACCAAAACAATGACCTTGCCATGTGGGCTATTGTTCACTTTGCAAAATAGCTAATGTGGTTCGTAAAGCATCTTCACTTGATTAATCTAATGGAAACATTACTGGACAACACAAACTTGTTGAACAATCAATCAATCAAATACAAACAGGCCAATCGCTGGCAGAGGGAGCGTCGTAATGGCCTTCATTTCCTCTCAAATATACTCCCTTCTCGACACATTGATGAATGTTCTTCAACCCATGCCTTTCATACACATGCAAAGTCCAGTGATGTTCTGTTAGATCTGCCCTCATGAGAGACCTGTATCCCATGCTTCTGCTCACGCATGTCTCATAATGAATTCCTGCTTCAAAGAGAAGGGGCAGTAACTTCTGGTGGTATTTTTCCCTTGAGAACAGGAACTTCCTTGTGGTCATATGCCAGAAGTTCCAAAACTTGCCTCGAGGATCCAACGGCTTTTTGTATTGAGAATCTGGAGACTCCACACCGGTCACCTCTATACACCAGAAGTAAGATGTAAGGCATTAACTATTTTTTGTGCGCTCTTACATCGCAATCAATATACTCAAACGTATTCTGTTTAAACAGCAGGAGCGCGACTATACCTGGCCTTATTGGAGGACCACATAAAGGCGAAACGGACACGATATCATCATACTTATCAATCACATCCAGCCCTTCCCTGACCCAGGAATAGTTATGCCTTGTGTTGACAACAATATCGATGTCCAAATGAACACAGTACTTAGTCTCCATGCAGTCCTCTACAGATTCCACGTAACTGAGGAATCCTTTGTTGCCAAAGACCTTTGTCTGGAAGACCTTCTCACCAGTGACATTATGCAAGGTGTAGGTCTTATTGAAGTCAGTGCCAAAGACCTTCTTGTAGAGCTTCTCTACGTTGGCAGGTGAGTAATTGACCTGCTTGATATCATTGATCATTCCAGCCTTCTTCAGTTTCTCAAGCTCCTTTGCAAGCTTCGTGCCAGCAAAGGACTCGCCATTGCTATCAACGAAGATGACCTTGCGAGCAAATGGATAGTTGCAGCCTCGTAGAATGTGAGGTACCATGAACCCAACCAATGGTGCATCGTCCAGAGTCACTGTCATGCTGAAGGTAACTTCATCGTTCCTTCCATTCTCACCTGAATCAATCCCCTTTCTTCCTGAAGGTTGTATCTCTTCTTGGGGCCCAATTCCATTTTGAATGACGGCGTCCCTGTCTGCAATGGTTGCTGAGCCACTCAAGTCCTCATTTGCCTTGCCTTGCATCTTTACGTTTGATCCTCCTTCTCTTGCACTTCCTTCTGGCTCTGAAGCTTTTTCTTCCTTTGCTGCGTCATTGTCCATGAGTAAACTATTCTTTGATGAGCGCTTGTCAACCTTGGGCACTTTTTGATGATGAGGTGACCCCTCTTTTCTTGTTTTTTCTTCAGAAGGCTGATGCACATGGTCAGTTGTTCGTATTCGTGGCACAGGTCCCCTTCTCTCTGCAAGCTGGCTGTTATGTACAGATGATGCGCTGAGCTTGATGTTAAACGCTGCATGAAGGCAATACAGCAGAATGGCAGCTGCCAACAAGTAGTGCAGATGTGAAAAGTGTCGTGACAGGATTGCCATGTGAAGAAGTAGAAGAAGAAGAAGAACAGAAGCTGTTGAAGGACTGCTGCTCTCTCTTCTTTTGGAGAAGAAGAAGAAGGAAAGACCAAAACAGCCTTTTGGTCTCTTTGTGGTGGTGAACCAACAACACACCTACCATTCCATTCTTCGTCTTAGCCTCTCTGTGTGTTGTTGGTGAAGCCTGGAATTGCAAAGAAATTGCCTTTTTGTCTTGGTGCACCCACCACCATGATGGGCTAACTACAAACACATACTTCACACAAACACACGCTCAGTAATACTTTCTCAATAAAAAAAAATAATAGGTCACCAAGAAAAAAGGAACGTTTTGAACATAAAACTGGGATAAAATGGGGAATGTGGGAGTGGGCCACGCGAAATAGAAACATGAAGACCATACATACTGCTGATTCTACGAAAAAATTACAAATATTTTTAAATACTTTTATTTTTATTTTTTTATTACAAAATTTTTTGGATGGAGGCCTGATCGGATTACGATTCCATCCACGGCGATGGCGATGACAATGACAACAACGAATGCGCCGCCATCGACATCATGGTGGTCACTGGTTTCTTGGTACCTTGATGTTGGTTTTGTTGTTGTTCTCGCTGTTGTTGGCATTCGCTGTCGCTCTCGCTGCCATTCATCATCACTTCGCTCGCATAGTCTCTATCTATCTGTTCGATCAACTGATCGACGCTGAGCTCCTCTTCCCTCCCATCCTCCAGGGATCCAACAACAGCACATTCCCTACTTTGCTGGTGGGGATGGTCGTGATGCTCCGCTGGCGCATGTGTCGCGCCCACATCAAACAGCATCAGCATGTCCAGGGGCGCCCCCTCAGCTTCATGAATGGATGGTGATGAGGCAAATAATTCTGTGTACAATTCCTGGAATTGATCATCATGCCCTGAGGCGGCACAAGATGCCTGCGCAAGGGCCAGCTCTGAAGGAGAACTGCATTGGATATGTGTGTGCTGATGTGGTTGTTGGGATTGACCGGGTGAATGCTCTTGGATTCTTCTTTTCTTGTGTGATGGTTCTGCTTGCCCTTCTGTTTTCTCCTCCTCCAAGTCTCTATACAGGTCAGCAGATTGCCTCTTGTTGTTGTTCTCGCAAACAGTTTGATTCAAAAGGATGTGCGGCGGCGATAAGCCAAAAATTTGATCTAACTGTTCGATTGGAAACACATATTTCTTTATGTCATCACTGTCCAAAGGGAACAAGCACTGTTGGAAGAAAAAAGAAAACAAATTTGTCAAAATTGTGGAGAAATGTAAATGGATTTCAACATAAATTATGGACAATGTCATTTTGACAATAAATTTCATATTTCAAGAACACGAACAAATGTTTTTGTGGCCAATTAAAACAGGAATGTACATGCATGACTATGTTCATCACGCTATCAAACGCGGAGAATCGTGGTCATGCATGCCCTTATGTTTGTGCCCAAAGAGAAAAGAGGACTTACCTCAGTGCAATGGTTTGTTGAGGCAGTTTACTTAATGGGGCAAATAGAATTGAATGGATCATAACAGGCAGGAGGATTCTAATGTGGAAAAACGTACCTTTTCGCATTTGAAAAATACCTCCCTGAAGTTAATGTAGAAGTGCCTCACTTTAGAACAGCAGGAAGGGCATTGACCTAGTTCAACTGCTGGTGGGAGAGGCTTGGGAACTTCACCCATCTTTGAATGATGCGCAATGCTGTTGTCGAGATGATTTTCAAAAGAACCTGCGCTTTTGTCCCCCCCCTTTTGTTGGCGGGCTTTTTTTTTAAGCTCCGAATCGTAATCGCGCAGAAAGAATTCGCTTTTTTCTTTTCGGTCTTTTCTAGAAACAGCAAATTTTTTCTAGAAAATTCAGTGTTCATCTAGATAGTGGTCCATTTGTCTAGAGATTCGTAGAAATTCTCTGGACACACCTGGACGTATCAGTAAAAAAAAAAAGAAAACTGTTTCTTTGTCCGTCTGTGTGGTTGCTGTTGCTCACAGAGCTTGCATCTTCTGACAGAACTTGAAAGGGTGGTGCTGCTACATAATTGAGCACATACACATTATATATTCAAATTTAGGCAATTTATGCCCGGTGCAAATGTTGCTTTTTAAAAATTTGTGTCCTCCAATGGCCATTTAATAAAATGTGCGCCATTCAACATTTATAAAACCATTAAGTCGTCTTCCCATTGGCGGAATTGGAACATATTTCGGAGTAATTTGGAACTCATCCCTTCCCAACGCCCCTAATAAATAGGGAATTATGCAAATCGTTGAATCTTGTAAAACTGCTTCTTCTTGAACAAGTTGTTCTTTCTCATCTGCGGCCCCCCAATCTTCTTGTACTCCACTCAAATCAATGGAAAATTCACTTAGCACAAGCTCTGAAGGTACCTCACAGCACAGATCAGAGACCTCTACTTTTGGCCACAGATTTTCCTTTACCCCCCCCCCCTCTTGCGGGTTCTCTGACCCCATTATTATATGATGGCGTGATGTTTAGGCCCAGAGATTGGATTTCCTCAGGTTTCCTACCTGCATGAGTTAAAAAGAAACCCCAACCTGAAGGAAATCAGCTATGCCATTGATTTTCCACTCATGACAGGTGGGTTCAAATTCCTTCAAGGAGCACAACAGTGCTGTGCGTGTCCTCAAGTTCTTTCTTTCTATCTTTTTTGCAACAGACCCTGAGGTGAGAAGAATCGGTGGCAACAAAGGAAGGCCCTTTGGAGAGGCGATTCACAAGAAGATGTTTTGGGATGAACAAAACAAGAAACTGGTGGTGTGTACACATTCCACAAACACAAACTACGTCCGAAGTGAAACATTTTTGTTATTTTTGTTTTTCTTTTGTCACTCAGAGGGCTAATCTCCTCTGTGGCCATTTCTCTCCATATGCAGGGAGTTGTTTTCTTCTCTTATGATTGTGAAGGTCCTCCAGGTAATTGATGCATTCCTTTTGTTATTCCCAGCACACACACACACCCTACTCTTACACCTTGCAATCATGCTATTGTATATATATATATATATACACATATGTAGGGTCAGTGCATGGAGGAGCAATTGCCACAGCGTTAGACAGCTTGCTTGGGTATTACACAATGCGGTTGCTCGGCTTTGGCTGTTTCACTCTAAACTTGAATGTTGACTATCAAATGTTCATCCCACTTGGATCTACTGTGCGTTTTGAATGCACAACACAAAAGATAGAAGGCAGAAAAGCATTCATTGAAGGTAAGCGTGTCCAGAGAGAACAAGTTGTGCTTGCCCTCTCTAAGAGATCTCCATTCTCATGTTCATGGCACCAACTTAATCTCATCTTTAACAACTATTTCCAGGCAAGCTCTTGCATCTGAATGATGATGTTGTTCATTCCAAGGCCTCAGCTCTGTTCTATAAAGCAAAACCAAACATGCCTTCTTACCAGACTGCCAAAAAACTGTTTGGCTCTGAAAGTGCCATCTCCAAGGAGCAACTCATTGAGGGAATCAAACAGCAACGGCAAACAGAAAGAGAAAGAGAAAGAGAAAGGCAGCCCAAGGGACAAACCAAAGGAGGAAACACAGACCAGAAGAAGGCCAACCTGTGAGACCAACAGACAGAGATAGTCCCCAAAACAAAAATTACTCAATACATTCTGTATGGCCTTTTCCTATTTATTGTAAAGAAGTTATATTCACTGCTTTTTTGAAAAGCTTTAAGGTTAGTATGACACATCATTCTTTTGTGGCTAAGTTTGATGTAATAGTGTGTATATTTTATACAGTGCACAACGATAGAAGTAGTAAAGGAGTGCGCCAGAGTGTGTTGTGTCTGCTTACATAAAGCAGTAATGTTAATTATGATTCAGTTTGTTTAAATGGCCACACCATAGAACACAGTGTTCACTCTTGCAAAAGTGGCTCAAGATTGGTCCTTCTCCTTGTTAGAGTCTGAAACACTTCACTTCATCCTCGTTTTCTTGGGTTGTTGTTCTTGTCCTTTTGCTGGGTCTCACACTTTCATCTGAATATCTTCGCCTCTGCTTAGTGTTTACATTGCGAAGCTCATCTTCTTCTTCCTCTTCCTGGCTGTGCCTTGATGCCTCTTCAATCTCTTGCTCTTCTTCTTCCTCGGTTTCTGGCTCCTCTCTTTGTCTCTGCTCTGTTGTTGTTTCTTGGTGCCGTGTAGATGTTGTCTCCTCAATCTCTTGCACTTCTTCTTCTGGTTCTGGATTTATGTTCAAATCCAAGTCACTATCATCACTTAAGATCAGGGGACTGCTGACACAATGGACCATGCGTTGTGTGTACAGATCCTCGCTGAGCTCCTCTGGCCCTGCAGTGTGCATGGATTCCAGTTCAACATCTGGCACCATTCTTCTGGATTGTAGTTCTTCCAATGAAGCCCGAAGCTGTCTGTTTTCTTCTCCTAAAGTATTAATTTGTTGGTCTCTGTCAGCTAACACCTTTAAAAATCTGCTTATCTGCTTCTGCTGACGCCGTAAGGCATCTTGTAGGGGCTGAACCACAGCCACCGTCATTGCCTTCTTCACAACTTCTGCAATTGGCTCCTCAACTGGAATAGTATCCACAGTCGGGGTCGTTTCTTCTTCTTTTTCAGTGTCACATCGTTCAGGGGATGCATCTGGCTTTTTGATTATCTTCAACAGTGGAGACTCAGCTGTTGCTGCCTTTTCCACTAAGCCCTCTATCACCTTGTCAGGCGGCAAAGGCCAGTTGAACTGTTTACAAATATTTCTAACTCCTGAAAAGCTAAGGGCATAGTCCTTTGTAAAACATCTTTTGAACCAGTCGTTTTTTCTTTCGCCTCCATGAACACCACGAAGAAACTTGGCCCCAAAGTGTGGATAATGGCGCCCAGGCTTATACTTGTTATATTTTGCTGAGAGAGGGTCTGGCAGAGCTGATGAAAGTAGTAACCGGATCAAGGTCTCGGATTCTACCACTGGAAAAGAAGAAGACGAAGAAGCAGTGCTAGCTTCTGCCTGCATTCCGAGGTTGTTGTTTTGTTTGTATGCAAGGGGGAATAGTAAGTGTGAGTGTGTTTGTTAGACATGACACGTGCAGCGCACACAATAACCAATGGCTGTTTATCTGAATAAAAAAGGAAGTACATACAGTTTGTATGTATGACTCGCATGCGGGGTTTGATTCTCTGTATGCAGTTCAAATGCTAGAGCTTCTTTTAAGGCCACTCCAGCAAAACGACAGACAGACTAAATCATCATCAAATGAGTTGTTACATCAAAGGCCCGTTCTGGTTTTTGACATTTTATCAGGCCCTTTCTCTTTGCTGGAACAGGTTGTCTTGCCCCTTGCAATCTAGTCTCTTTTGGTGGCACTTTCCATCAACACAATGCAAGATAAGCTATCACCATAGTGGGTATTCAGAAGAGTACCTTCCTCGCCTTGCCACCATATATACTAGGGCCACCACCTCCTTCTTCTATTTCTCATCCCCCTGCCCTCTCTTTTTACTGCTACCATTTACTGTTTGCTTCTCAGCAATTGGTGTGTGTACAACACCCATCTCGATCACATACCCGTTCTTGCTCAAGCTCTTCCCCTTTACACTCACCATCACCATGTTGCGAGTATGATGACAAAAGCCAGCTGTCCAAAAAAAAAAAAAAAACAACCACACTGACACACCCATCAACACCACAACCTTTACCGCAGCTGGGGGATGACGTGTGTGGTCTGACAGTGCTTGCACTTGAGGCAGGCCCTCAACCACTGCCAAAATGCCAAAGGATGTTGGCCGCAATGAGACTGTCGCCAAGAAGCGTGCGCGCCTGCAAAGCCACCTTGACTGCATCTGGTTCGGCTCAGTTGGGTTGACGCCTTGTCTCCACCTGAGGACTCAATGATACTCCGCGTCCATCTGTGATTTGTGGCCCAATCATTACATTTTGCCTTAAAAGTTGTGTTTGATGAATCAGCGTGGTATGTTCCTTGAAAGGGAATTGCTGATTGACTCTTTTAGATCTGATCTATCACTATTCCTAAAACTAGTTTAAAACTTTGGTTTGAGGTTTGAGACAAGACTCTGCCGATATCGATAAACCGAACACCCAATATCAGTCCACTGGCCCCCTTTGTCATGACATGACATATGACATGATTTCTGCACGCACCAGTGGATTGTTGACAAACTTGATAGTTCTGAGTGCAGTCCTCACCATCTATTCCCTCATTGTTATCCACTGCAAGTCCGAAATAGAGCCGTTGTGCATTGGTGGTGGAAACCGGTTCTTCAGTGGAGCTGAGCCAGAGGGAGGGGGCAAAGTGGCAGTGACAGTGATGCCTCAATACCACGAGTCATTGGGAGCAGTGCTTCAGAACGTGCACTCTGTGGCTCCCGTGGAATGGAAGATTCAACTTTTTATAAGCAAAGAAAATCAAACCCAAGCGGAAGAACTCCCTCTTGTGAGGCACCTCAGGGAGCAGGGCAGGCAGGTCATCATCACTCCCACCATCTCTTACAACATGTCCTACCCAGAGTACAGCACCCTCTTCAAGACTAAAGACTTTTGGGACCAAATGCAGGGCAAGTGCTTGTGTGTGTTTTCTTGTTGCTTCCCCTTCCTGTTCCTCCCTCCTTTCAAACTCCCAACTCACGACTGGATTGCCTCAACCAGGGACTACTTGCAATCCACGGTCTTTCTGATCAACTATCACACAAACAATTAACAGGTGAGCATGTGCTGATCTTTCAGATGGACTCGGTCCTTTGTGGCTCCTCCACATACTCCCTGGATCACTTTTTGGAGTGGGACTTCATCGGCGCACGCCACGTCGTCCCCTTGGTGCTGCCCAGCTCCTACAACGGAGGACTCTCTCTGAGGAAGAAATCAAAGATGCTGGAGTTGATATCACTGTGTAGCCAAGACCAGCACTTCGCCCGTTTCTTCCCTTTGAACCAAAACGAGGACATATGGTTTGCCAAGTGCTGGACCTTCATGGCCTCTGCAACTGACAAGGCCTCACCATTTTCCATTCACCTGCCTCCATCACGTATGGCAAATGCCTTCGCCGTCCAAGATAAATACGACCCCAGCGATGAGATACGCCCGTTGGGAGTACACAAGCCTTGGCCTTACTTGAATGCACAGACGATGGTCCATCTTGTACAGTACTGTCCAGAGCTATGCCTAATACTGCCCTCCAAAGCGCACCAGACTCATTGTCTAAATGAAACATCCTCATCATCTACACGAAGACATTCATTCGATAAAGAATAATTGACCAAATGTGTATGTGTATATATGTCATCCTTGGATCATCTCTTCTTGCAAGTTGTACATTTTGTTTCTTGTTGTTGTCTTCCAACCTTTTTTGGTGGTCCACAGTGGTCCATGAATAATGTTGTGATCACACCATCAGAGCTGGAGTAGGAGATCTTTGGTTTTGAGAGTGAGGGCGTTGCCATCAATGCCTTTCCTGACCATCGTCTCCAGAAGACTAATGCCTGTTCGCTTATCTCTCACCCTCGCGCAGCAGCCCAGCAGTGCGTTGAACACCCTCACATCTGCCTCCACACCCTCTTCTGTACATTAAGAGCAGAAAATAGGGGAAGAATGGTTGGCCACATGTCAAAGTTGTGTGTGTGAGAGTAGAGATAGCAGAGAATGCATGGTTGGTTAAGTTGTGGTTTTTTGGAGAAATAGAGATGATGGTATGGCCTTTTAAGGATTTAAACAGAGGGGAAGAACTGCCTACCATTCATTTCTGCAAACAGGTCAAAAGCTTTGATGGTGTTGGGATGAGTGATATCGTTGATGTGGTTGTATTCTTCTTCTTTGTTGTAGTAGTTGTGGTTGAGGCAATTGAGTATTAGGGATCTGTATGTCTTCAAGTCGGGCTTAATTCCTTCTTCTTTCATTTGCCTTGCCAAAAGATCTGCCTTTTTTATGTTTCCTCTTCTACCACAGAGCTCTATCATTGCAGTGTAAGTTGTTCTGTCTTTTTTGATGTCCAGCTGCTTCATACGATTGAACAGCTTCCAAGCTGACGAGTACAGCGAGCCTTCACTTTCCACGTCACCATTATCTACAGACGGCAGATCATGGTCGCTTTCTGTAATGTCCAACTCATATTTCTTTTTTTGAATCGGCGGTACATAGCTGTTTGCTATTGCGTGCAACAGAGAACCGTAGATCTCAGAGTCCGGAGCAAGCAAGTTGTGATATTTACTGAGAAATAGCTCCAAGCTGTTTTTATCCCTGTTGGTAGCACAGCCTTTGAAGAAAGCCAGGATTGTGTCTTTTCCTACTTTCACATTTTCTTTCTTCATCTCTTCAAACACATCAAAGCTCCTTTCAAAGGCTTGGCCCCGTGCGCATACATGCATCAAACAAGTAAACAGGGACTGCATTTAAAGTAGTTAAGGGGTTACATATTGTAAATAGAGCAAACGAGAGAGCGGGAGAGCAATTACCTGATCAATCTTGATATTATCTGTTCTCATCCCTTGAAGTAGGGCAAATGCTTTATCCACAAATATTCTATTGTTTGCATTGTCTTGTGTTGTTTCATTATTGTCTCTTCCTTCACTATCAACTTCGTCATCCTCTCCTGGTTTTTCAAATTGGTTTGTAGGAATGGTCTTCTCTATATTAGGAGTAAAATGTCTCTCCTTCTCTTCGTCCGGTTCGTCCTCTTCATAATCATAATCTTCTTCTTCCTCCTCGTCCTCGTCCTCGTCATACTCTTCATCATCATCAAAATCTTCCCAATCTGCATCTTCATCACTCTCTTCTTCCCAATCTCTCTCTTTCCATTGCTCTTTTTCCCATTCTGGAGCCCAGTCATCGTCGTCTTCATTTTCGTCCTCTGTTGAAACTTGGTTATTTTCCATATCTTCCTCCTCTAAGTTCACACCTAAACAATAGAATGCTACATAGTAAATATATTGTTGTAAGAGAAAATGAAGAGAAACGTACCAGCCAGGGCTCCAAGAAGTTTCTTATATACGTTGTAGCTTCGGGCGATGGATTGGCTTTGCATTTCTTTCAAAATAGATAATGCCCTCTCTTTATCGCCAATCCTTCCGCAGACGCTGATCAAGTGTTCATAGACACGAGAATCCACAGGCACACCTGATCGAGGGAACGTTAAGTTTAAAGGAACATTTCAGTCCAAACTCAACACTATAAATACCTTGCCGTTTCATTTCCTCGAAGATGCTAAAGACAGCGTCCACATTGCTTTGCCTTTCATATCCAGCCATGAGCATATCATAAGTGGTAAAGTTGGGCTCCAGCTTTCCTCTCTTAATGTCTTGAAAAATCAACTTGGCTGTTAGGGTATCTCCCTGTTAGAGTGTAGGCAAGAGATTAACAATTTTTTTTTAAAGAGAACAATCACAGTTATACTATTTACCACTTTGCAGCATACAGAAATGAGTGCATTGCAAACATTAATGTTGGGTTTGATGGGAGGCCTTTGTTGTTTCATAGCATCCAGAAGTTGGAGGGATTTGGAAGTGGCTTCTTTTCTCTTATCTTTTGCTTCATTGGCAGATATCAAGATCGCATAGGTGTCAGCATCAGGTCGAAGGCCAAAGTTGCTCCTCATGAATTTGATAGTACTGTCTGCTTTCCCCAAATCGTTTGTACCGACACAGGCACGAACAAGGGAATTCAGAGTGAGCATGTTGGGCTTCAAATTTTGTTCTCTTATCCTTACATAGATAAGAGAGCATTCATCCAGCAGACCCAGTGAAGACAGAGAAGAGAGCATAGAGTTGTAATGTTCAAGAGATCCGCCAGTAAGCCTTCGTATCAAAGAGAAACTTCTTTCCTTGACTTTTTTATCATTGAGTATTGAGGGATTCTGTTCAAATTGTTGGAAAATGGGTGCCAAGTCTCTTGGATGAACATCCTTCTTTTTGTTGAGTTCTTTGAGCCTTGCTTTGAGCTCCAAATTCCTGGGTTTCTGTTTTGTTTGTATTTGTTGTGGGGCTTGGTCATAAGGTCCTCTGTGTGGTGTTATTGCTGCTATTGTTGCTGCTGCTTGCAAAAGAGATAAAAAAAGTTAAGCAAATAAAACTGAAAACCATACACAACGATCTCTTCTCTCTCACACACATACAACAACAGAATGAGAATTGGAGACATGAAGGGACGAGTGTTACTTTGTGAGCAGCGCGCAGAGCAGAGAGGAGCGATTGCACCAGCAAGGCAGGTGGGAGAGGAGTTGATCATGGGTGGTCCCCAATGATAAGGAAGCCATTTTCTTTCTATTAAAAGAAAAAAAATAAATAAGAAACAAAGGGCAGAGGCCAGATCCCACCGAGATCACAAAGCAACGAAATGTACATGCTCACATGCAGATTTTTTTTTTTGGGGGGGGGATTCCCACCTGAACGAACTCTGACTGCAAGACAGTTGAATTGGCGTGCCCAAGAGGAAGCATGAAGCTGCACTTTGGCGAATGATGAAATGTGTCTGCCCAACATGTGTGTGGTGATTGAATTCCAAAAAAAAAGCAATCACCCCCCCCCCTCCTCTTAATATTGTTATATGTGCCACTTCAAAAAAAATAAAGAATCTAAAATATTTTTTCACTGTTTAAACAAAATATAACAAGCAACATGTTCTTCTTCTAAACAACACTCATTCATCACCAAATTGTGCTTTTTTTTGGCGAACATGCTCTGAAGGCTTAGCACAGTGTCAATCAATGAAGAGAAGAAAATTTAAGAAAGTTAAATTTGACAAAATAATATCATGTCTTATGTTCATGTACACCCCTACTCCTGCTATTTCCCCTGCATATATTCATTGTGTAGTGTCTGTGAACTTGAGACAAAAAGTACACTTTCTAACCCAACTTTAACTTTTTTTTCTACTTGCTACTTGTTTACAAAACAAAGACTAAAACAGAAAAAAGACTTGATTCCGGCGAGTGTTGATCTCGCGACCTCAAGCGTGTTAGGCTTGCGTGCTACCGTTGCACCACGGAATCCACATTTTAACAATGTCGACGAAAAAGAAGACAGTTCGATGTAGGACCATTGTTTTTCTAATTGGCTGATGGAAATTTTGATTGATATCCTTGATTGGCCCTTTTTGACCTAAAGGGTATTTCATTTGATTTCTTGATTTTCCCGGTTCAATGGGATAAATTGTTTTGCCAATCGTCTGATTGATGACGTCATTACGTTCAAGCCTTAAAAAACATTCCTCAGGATTTGAAAAAAAAAAAACAAAACAAATTTGTTAAGATGCGACAGCTCTCTCTTCTTTTCACTTGGGCCAGTCTCTTGTTGTGTGTGTCATGCTGCTTGGCAAGTGTAGATCATGATCTGAAAGAGGCCAACGATTTGCTGGACTCAATCTCCAAAATCTGTTCAGACAACTGCATCGAAATAATCAAGGCAGAGGCCTCCTGTGAGGAATTCTGCCAATTCGTAGAGCACATAAGACGAGATCATGCCCTAGATTTACTGCAAATGTACAACAAGGGCGGCAGAAAGTTTGACCCTCTGGTATGCCTTGCCTCCCACCCAAACTGAATTTTGGCAGCTCACTCATTGTCCCTCTGCTGATGTTGATCAGGAGTGGGCTATGAGCGATGTTGTAAGGGACAAGTTCCAAATGAAGTTGGATGCAGAGAGTGACCACGAGGTGGCCAACGTCTACTTTGAGAGAGTAGCCCGTTGGTATACCTATCTGTACCGCAAGGATGAACTTTGATTGATCTCTTATTAGCAATCTTTTGAACAGATCAGTTGATCTCTTGAATCCAGGCCACAAAGGCCTTGTTATGTTAATTCACTTCTATTGCAATCTTTTGAAGCGAATTCAGATCGCAGAGTTGTCTTGTTGAGCTCATTTGTCTGACAATGAAAGATCTGGTTCTGTTCTTCTTGGAACTGCGGGCAAGTTGGTTTTGGGCATTGAATTGAAGAAGTCTGCTGTTGCAGTGAGGAGTGACAGATAGTAGGGATTCTTGTGATTCATCTTGCCATCTACGAACAGCTCCATAAACAAGTTGTTCACTCTAAAGTCAGGCTCCAAGCAAAGGAACTCCCGTGGCATGTCCGTGTTGCTCCTGACGTACATCTCATTGAAGTTCCACCTCAAGTCTGTGGTCTTAAACACTGGATACTTGGTGAACTCCTTAGAAAGCTGCTTCACCTCTCCTCCATTGAAAGAAGATATATCCATGGGCATCTCTTGGACTCCTCCAGCCGACGACCTTGACTCCGTTCTCTTGCATACGCGAGATCATCTGGCTGCATGAGCTTCCACAGTCGCCAGACGCCAGGACTAAGATTTTGTTGAAGTAGTATCTACTGCTGGAGCCTGTGAGGCCCCAGTACCAAGAGCTACAGTCAAGGCCCCAGAAGTTTGTGTAGTTGGCTATAGTGTTGCCATGCTCCACAAAGGTCCTGGGCCCGATCCAGTCAGAGGGATCAGGGTAGGGCGCGCCTGCGTAAGGATCATGGTAGCTAGAAGCTAACTTGGTGACAAAGTCTGCGCCTTTCTTCATCTCCATATATCTGTGGAAGTTGGGGGTATCCAAGTAATCATACACTGACTCCACCTGAGATTGGTGAGTGGCGCCAAAAGAAAATCAGTCAGCAAAGGGATTTTATAAAACTCATCAACAACAACAACAGAGTCTTCTACCTTTGTTACATCTTGCCACTCTCTGAGAAGATACTTGGCCAGGGCAGTGCCTGCACAGATGTAGCCTCCTGAATTTCCTGTCACATCTATGATGAGTTTCTGGATGCCACGCTTCTGAGCATCCTTGACCATATAGGTGACAACTTCCTGAAACTCAAGCTTGCTTGCAGTGGAGCTTTTAAAGGTGAAGGTGGGAATTTTCAACACTGCATACTCCTGCCTGTTGTATTCCAAGACCATGTATCTAACTTCATTAAAAGCTTCGTCACTTCCTGTTCCCACCAAGTTTGATCTTCTGGTTTTGAGGGTCACTGTGGAAGTGTTGGAGTTCACGGTTGAAAGACCGCAACTCAATTGTTAACTGCTGTTAAATTTTTATCAGTGTCTTTAAATTTGTTTAAAAGACACTGGTAATACAGCAATTATTATTTAACCATTTATTAAGTTTGAACCACTAATATCAGTGGAATTTAATATGTTTATTTACTTTTATATAATTTATACATATAAATAAGGATACATGTTTGTATGTTCCTTGCTTCTTCTTCTTCTTTTTCTTTTCACACAATAAACACAGTTTATACACAACTCCACTGTGTTACCCTTCCCAAATCATTTACCTGCTAACAGGAAGCCTCCCTATTATCTTGTGCAGGCCAATCCATAACCTGGGCTTCCATGTCTGGAACCTTTGGTTCAGCAATCAACACTGGAGTTTCTTGTTCCTTTACTTCTTCCTCCTCATCATTCAACTCGCTCCTACTTTCTTCTTCAGCTGAAGGTTCTAGAAAATGGAGTTTGGAGGTGTCGTATTTAGATGCAAGGAAAGTGGAACTAAAGCTCCCAGAGCCCTTTGTCAGAGGAAAAGAGATTGGAAGAGGCACGGTCACATTTACTATTCCAGCATCCGTCTCAATAGTGTATGTTTCTGATTCAGGAGTGATGAAGCCCTAATTTTGTAAAAAAAAAGGAGAATTGAGAGCAAGTCCTCAGTGGTTCTATAACCATTCTTCTTACCCCAGTGTAAATGGGAAAGGATCTCCATCCATTAAGGCCTATGATGCTGTTTAGACAAGTGGTGGGGTCCTTTGAGTAAGTTAGGTACTTAACTACAGGAGTAAACATTGACTCATCCTCATGGGTGAGGAAGTATTCCAACACTGGAATTCCATCTATGGCCAGGACAGGCTTGCCAAGCAGGGCAGAAAGTGGGCCTCCATCAAAGTCAGTGTTAACTGGAGAACTCAAGCGACCTTCTTTCAGATACCTTGAAGAGACAGCAGTGATAGCGTGTGCTTGTCCTGGAACTTCACAAAGAGAGCTCGAAGGTCGTTCTGGAAGTCCCAATCGTTCTCATAGGTGTTTTCCTCTATTGCTGAAAGCTCAGTTTCCCAATCAACAGCAAGGTCGTAGGGGGTCCAGAGTCTTTGACCAACTCCTTGTAGGAATAAAGCTCCAGGAAGTACCTCACCACCTTGAGAGCGTTCTCTCTCACATCTTCTCTAAAGGGGATGCTACGAAAGCACGCCGAGGCTTCAGAAGGAGTGGCATAGTATTTGGTCTGGTCCGAAGCAACGTTGGGGGTGGCAAAGTCACAGGGATCGTCCCTGGTTGTTGCCAGTGCCAAAGAGACCAAGCCTAAAAGAACTCCCAACAAAACAGGAAGTACCTTCATCTCCCTGCGAGGCAGGAGCCTAATCAGCCACAGGTTTGGCTGTTTGATTGTTTCACAGG
>MRZZ01002223.1:0-15205 GCA_002025285.1 Acanthamoeba comandoni | reverse complement strand
ATGAGGCAATCCTTTCTTGTCTCCATACAATTCGGGGTCCTTGGACAAGGATTTTGTGATCACAAACTTTTCAAGAGGGATCTTGTTTTGGTTGACCTGCTCTGCCATGAACCGAAGGTATGTGTGGATGTTGGTGACCACTTCATGCCTTGACTTGCCTGACAGGATCTCATCTAATATGTGCCTTTTTTTTAGAAGACAATGAAAATGAAAATTAATATTTTTTTGTTCTCTCCAAGCTTAAAATGTTAACTCTTTTTCCTGGAAATGATGTGGTGTGGTGGTATAGTTGGTGGGTCGTGATGGCAGTGCGGTAATGCTGCGTGATTGCGTGACGGTGCAATGACAGGTGCAGTGATGCTATGTTACGGTGATGGTTAGTGCGGTTGTGTGACGATAGTCTGTGAGGCGGCAACGACGATCGGCCACAATGTGCGAAGAATGTAGTGCGATCAGCGCAGGGTGTGTATGTTTTTAAGAGTGTAGTGTGTATGAGTGTAACGTGTGCAGAGAACAGAGAGCAGCAGAGTGTAAGAGTGTAGAGTATGTAGCGTATAAAAGTGTAGAGTGTAGCGTATGTAGAGTATATAGTGTAGCGTATAAAAGTGTAGAGTGTATAGGGTGTAGCGTATGTAGAGTGTATAGTGTAGTTAGTGTGTAAGAGTGTAGAATGTATGAGCGTAGTGTGTAGAATGTAGCGCGCTTGTTGTTACTTACTGTCCCATATCTTTGGAAAGGTCGCACCAGTCTCGCCTCACGAGATCCAAACCTTTCATTTCCTTTCTGCACTCGTTTTCGTTGGCCCCAACGACAAGCGCCGCGTACTTCTTCTTGGCCAGCAGGAGGATCATCTTGAATATGCCATCGATGTCTATTTCCACATGCTTGTACTTTCTGTTAATTATTTTTTTCAGCTCAAAACCCATTTTTCGGATTTTATCGAGCACAGAGCCTCCTCCCCCTGCGACTGTTGAGCCGAGAGAACTGGGATCCTGCTGGGGGCCACCACCACCGTTGGCAGGCTCGAGAGAGAGCGTAGAGGGGATCCTTGTGTTGACCATGATGGAGTCCGTGTCGCCATATATTACATCCAGGTTCAGCTCATTTTCAGCTTGCTCCTTTGTAGACTTGAGAGCTTCTCTGCCCTGTTTGTGTTTGTGTGTTTGTATGTGTATGTGTATGTGTATGTGGTAGTGTGTGGGTGGGTGGGTAGTGGAGAGTGAAATAGAAGATTAGCATTGGAAGAGAGGCAGAGAAAGGGAGATATGATTGATCGGTGATTGATTGATGGATGATTGATACCTTTGAAGTAATAAGTTCGGCCAAAGCCATGGCAAAGAAGCGAGAATGAGGAAAGCCCAAACAACCGTACATAGAGTTGGCTACCAATTTGAGGGCAAGCTGCTTGATGTTGAGCTGTCCATAGCGCTCCGAAGTGTCAGACTCCTTCGCCATCTCCTTCTTTACGACTCTCCTTTGGCCGACAAGGTCGTTTACGACTTGAGGCAAGATGCCTATTTACACACACGCACAAACCAATAGAATTGATTTAAATCCTAATAACAGGACATGTCCAATATTCGAAGCAATCGCATGCGTTGGTTACCTTTGGCCACTGATGGGTCTGGCGGGATTGCGGGCAACCACTCGCGTTTGGTCTTTTCCGTTTCTGGGTCTCGCTCGCGCTTCACTGTGGTGAAGCAAATGTTGTACTCTTGAATGATGCTTGGATACAAACTGTTGAAATCCAACAATAGGATGTACGAGTCGTAGAGGCCCTTCTTAGGCTCAAGCACGAGGCCGCCAGTATAAGCAGGTTTCCTCTTGGATTTGCTAAATGTTGCTGTTTGTGTAGTGTAGAATATGTAGAACGTAAAGTGTGCAGTGCGCAAAGTGTAGAGTGTGTGTTTATACTTAGAAGATTGTTGTAAATTACTTATAGTTAATGAGCTGAATACCCACCATCATCTCTGTGCGCTTTGTCAGGGCAAATATAGCGAGGTTTGCCTTGATCATGGAACCTGTGGAGTAGCAAATATTCAATTCGTTCGGCGCGAGCGCCCATTAACGAACGCGACCTAATTTGCAGCAGAGGAGGAAAGCAAGTTTAGTTGGAAGAAAGTTTGGAATAGCTGAAATATATATATATATATTAACATACACACAGAGTCAACTAATTAACAGTGAACAAGAAAACCTACATACCATAAGTTACCACAGACGTTGGTGAGCTGCTTCGTGAGAGGGAGCACATTCATCTTGAACATAAGGCTGAGAGAGAGGTAGGCGTCATTTCCGCAGTGGCAAATAAGCATCATCAGTGTGTTTGACCGCTCAAAGTACGGAATGACGTTGTTATCCTCATCCATGGGCAACACGGGTCTTTCCTTGCCCAATTGACTTTGTGCAAGCTCACCCAGTCTGTAGTTCTTATGCCTGTTACAGAAGAATGAACAGTTAAGCGGCGTGCATGGTTGTTAAATGACGAAATGGTCTCCTGGAGATGCCGCTTACCGGATCAGTTCTTTAGCAGTATGATAAGTATCGCAAACAAGACGACCTGACAACACCGCCTTCTCCTGCCAAGTGGTATCGCCTGTACCTCCCACTCCCGCATTCAGCTTTGGGAAGCTGTTGTGAAATCACAACAACAAAGAGTAAGAAGCTTTAAAAAAAAATCTTTGAAGTGAGATGTTTGTTGCAACTTACTGTGTCCTCTTTAATCGACCAAGCATGTGCCAATTTGGTACGTTGTTTGCTTCCATGCGATGCAGTAAAATATCCAAGTCCCAGCCAGGAAATTGTGGCCTACAAGCACATCGGGATCGTACTCCTGGATTTTACCTACAGAAGATAGAAACGATCAGAAAAACCTGAAGGCAAAGCCACTGGCCACATGTGCAAACTGAAGTTATTAACTCTCTGTTCTGTACATATGTAATTAGTTCATTACCTATGACTAAACCAAGCAAAGATCTTTCTGAAGGACAAACATGATAGATTTGCTTTGAGTTGGTTCTTTGTTTTGCAACCGAGCGAAAGTCGTGAGGAAAGCCAGAACCCGAGATCGGTCTGACCATGGAAAAACAAATGTAATTGTGTTCAGGATTATTTGTGGGTCCACTGGTGTTGACTATCAGACAGAAAAAGGAAATGCCCATCAATATTCAATTCAATTGACAATATTACGCAACAGAGAGGGATCACTTACCGTGCGTGTGTACAATTCCGCTTGCTATGACAATTTCATTCTTTCCAGAGGTATGGTTGAGATGAGTTTTAACGTGAAGACTCATCACCGTAAATGATGGCTCGCGGGGGAGCACTTTGTTTTTACACTCACTGGAAAGCAGAGGGTATAGCCCAGTGTAGTCATCTATGTGCCCCTCTAGTTTACACCAAGAAAGCTGAAACATAGAAAGTAAGTAAGCAGAAAGGTAGTCTTATCTACTAGGTAATTAGAGAGGGGATTACCTTGGTTGCATCTTCCTTGACGTTTGTTATTTTCAACCAACTTGGTCCCATGAGCTTGCGTTTGATAATAAGAGATTCTCTGGCCGAAGTTTGAGTACCAAATATGTGTGAAAATGTCTTGCCAGAGATGTCTGCTGGCAGTGTTTTTTCGTGAGAGCAAATCACTTTAAGGCACATTATCTCCCCTATGCAAATTAATGTTAACATGGTAAAATTAAATGGAAGAACTAAACAAGTGAAACAAACCTTTGGGCACATCTTCTCTATCAAAGGGGTATCTGCGCTTGGCTGGCTTTTGCAGTATTCTTCCCAGATTGTATTTAGCTCTGATAGAGCCAATCTCATTCATCACGTCGTCCATCGTAACTTCTACATTTGTCTCTTTGCCTTCATCTGCATTGTTTAAGCGCCACAGTGGTTATTAGTAACATCTTGGTTTTGCTATGTAGAAAAAAAAAACTTACCATCAAGCATTCGAGCTCTTGGTACCACGGTGATAACCCGAGGTATATTGCGTACTGATAAACAACAGCTAGCAAACTGTCCACTTTTTTTATCCGTACACACCTGTTTGAGAAGAAAGTTATTATGTAAAAGAAATGATCTTTTACAGGAACCATAGAGAACAAAGACATCTTGTACATTAAATGAAAGTCATTCGTGTTATACCTTGCCAAACATAAAAACAACGCCAGGGGCAGCCTTTTCCTCAGTTGCATCTATCCAATAGAAATGAAGGCTGCCATCTTCTTCTAAAGGCAGCTCTGTGGCGTTGGAAGCAGCTGGGATGTGTGATTTGCTGCACAAACCGGAAAAGAAGTGGCGATTAGCAATAAGATCTCACAATGATACGTGTTAGCTAATATACCTTAGTGTGTCTTCTGCATTAACACTACCTCCAAACCACATCTTTGACCCAACTTCAACAGTGGACAGTTTACTGAGATCTTTAATCTGTTCTTTGCGTCTCTGTTCTTCTTCCTGTTTCTTGTTTTGCATTTCCTTCAAGTTTTTGGTATAGGTGCTTTCTGCTTCCATAGCAGCCACCTCAAGTAGGAAAGCATCTTCTTCTGCTTCTATAGAAATATTGGTTTCGCTCTCAGTGGCATTCGAGGCAGGCACAGACACTGCTGCCTTGTTAGGAGTCTTGTCGCCATTGAGCAGATTCGCATTGTCAACCTGCAGATAGACAGGCCTGTTAAACACACTCAAAGGTGTGAAGAAAAAGGAATTAAGAGAACGGGAAAAGAAACCTGACGAGGTTGTTGATTCTCTTTGTCCTCTTGCACCTTTGGCCCAGGCAGCTCAAAGTTATCCCTCTTCCTCTTCTTTTCACTGCCCTTGACCAACAGATCTGTCACACTATCAATGTCGAGCGGATTAGCTGCCAGAGCTTCCAACTCTTGAGCCAGAAAGTCATCAGAGCCGCTCTCTGGGGGAGAGAGGGAAGTAAGAATTGTGTTTCCAACGTGTGAGATGCTCTAAAGGAGGTACCTGTGCGCTGGCTCTTTAAATTTCTGGTCAGTGTAGTCTTGGTGGGTGCTGTTGTTTGGCGAGGTCCCATTCGCAACATCTGTGCGATTTGGCCAGTAGGAGCAGCAGTATTTTTCTTCTCAACAGGGCGATTGAGGGCACCTCGCTTCTTGGCCGCTTTCTTTCCCTTTTTTTTGGTCTTCGTTGTATCCTCTTCTTCTTCTTCATCGAGATATCCACTTCCGTCGTCTTCAATCCATTCAGTATCTTCTTTTGTCAGTTTTTCGTAGTCCTCTTCATCCATTTCTTCGTAAATTGCCTCATCTTTAGGCTGACAATCAAATTTAAAGGTCAGAACTCTCTGTTTAACTGTTTTAAAGGGGGCATAATGCTTACCACGTAGGAATCGCTGCGGGCTCCTCCCTCTCGACACTTTTTAAGATTCTGGAGCACCTCTGATCTTGGATTCTTTTTCTCTCGTTTCTCTCTTTCCATAATTATGATATTGCCCCTTGAAATTATAATTACTAATTACAAATCTTAGAGAGCGAATACAAATTCTTCAAGGCACTTCAACACACAAGGCTGTGGAGAGCAACTCATGCACCAGGACCAAACAAACGTCTTGGAAGAAAGAAAGTCCTCAAACAGAGAGACTGTGTGGCGTTGAGACCCACATTTTGGCGCCAAAATCCATTTCCAAACCGGTCCACAGCTGTTCAGGAGTGTCCAGAAATCTAAAGACGTTCATAATGCAAGGTATGAAACTAAATCAATAAAGATGTGTTATTGAGAAACAGTTTCAATAGTAATTGTGATATTATATACATTAAGCTTACATATCCTCTTGCTTTAATAAAAAAGAGCAAAGCTTTTACAGATTGCTCTAATAACTACACAATACTTTCTATTACTCTTGTAACTATTTCTATAATAGTATTTAAATAAATCACAAACTTTAGTAAAAAAATTAAGCTTTTACACTTTTGTGGAACATACAGACCACCTTGGTCCATGGTCTGCCATCCCAAGCTCAGATGATTTGATATGAGTTTGGTGTTCAATTTTCCTTAAGATTGAGGGAATTGTACAAAATATCTACAAATGTCTATACATACTCATAAGCCAAAGGCACATGTGTGTTCTTCTAACATACATACAGAGAAGAACCATCCAGCAGAATAAATTGGAAAATCAAGCAGCTCCTCAACAAGATGATACATGTGGGCTGTCAAAGCGTTGTCTAATGGAAAATCAGAAACTGTAGATCTTTGAAAAATTATTTGCCGAAAGTTGATGGCTGAACCAATCCGCCACTTTTCCTTGAGTGAGGCCTCGGCCCCACACAAGGCGAAGGAGATGACAAAGACAAGACCTTTGATGGCCATCTTTTTTTTTGTTTGTTTCCCTTTGGACCCATTTTGTGTCAAAAAACAACATACCCTTCTCCAGCTTTGTTCAAAGAAGACCAAGAAGATATGGAAGAGAAGACCAAGCTGTGGCTTGTTATGATAAGCAACCTGACTTTGCGCTTGATGATACTTTTTCTGTCAGTTCTCATGATTGTACGTTGTTTTGCACTGGACTAAGTTGTTCACTCTCCATAGCTAACCTCCAGTATGGCGTTCTTTAGCTGCTTACAGTGCCCTACTGGTGGTACATAAGCGTGAGCACTGATTGTGATTCAGCCCTGATAGCATTTCCCATTTGTGCTTCAGCGCTCCTACTAAGCGCAGCCATAGGAATGGTTACTGCCAACTGGCCTTATCGTATCACTCTCGTCATTGTAAGGCCTCTCATCAAATCCTCTACTTGGAGTGTAGTGGTGAATATCCTTCTAGTAACGCATTCCTTGTTTCCTTTTGCACTAGTGTGGAGTGACCGTGTTAGCCATGGGGTTGCTGGCAGTGGGCCAGCTGGTGCTTATGATTGTGGGAATAACGAATTGCTCAAGCGATAACCAAGAGGATGCCCATGACAGCGTAATTCCCATCTTCTGTAACAAGGATATTCCAGATGCTCTCTTCTATGTGCATGCTAGCCTCATAATTGCAGTCATGGTAAACAAATTTCAGCTTAGAGTATTATAGGAGTACTCTCTCTAAGTTCTGAACAAAACAAATAGACAATAGGACAGATATTTTGCTTTGTATGGTACATTCTGCTCAGTCAAAAGGTAGTGCCAAAGGGCTTTGCAGGGTGGTACACCTATGAAACTCAACTCCCTCATAAATCGGCCAAAAGTGATAGCAACAATAAGAAGTGTTAGTATCTCCTTGAACAGTTGATTGATTTTGCTAAATTCT
The DNA here is from genome assembly GCA_002025285.1 of Acanthamoeba comandoni. Classification (NCBI taxonomy): domain Eukaryota; phylum Discosea; order Longamoebia; family Acanthamoebidae; genus Acanthamoeba; species Acanthamoeba comandoni. Next base: position 7,952 of record MRZZ01002223.1, on the reverse strand, counting down.
TATCTCATCATCACTTTCTTCCTTTCCCTTCTCTTGTTCTTAGTTGTTGACATATATGACTCCCTGTGAGAAAGAAATGGCCACTTGTAAATATTGGACTATTCCTGTAATATGCAATGGGGACAAAAAGATCTAGACTATAAGTTCTTTTCTGCTGGGGATTGAACCAGGGGGAAAAAAAGTACATTTTGCATAAATAAATATTTATTTATTTTTATATTCATCGTCTGTCGCACATCGAAAACGGATTTGATGTTTCCAAAAGCAAAATGGCAAAAAATTCTTGGGAACTGAAAAAGAAAATATAAACCAATTAAAATTCAAATAAACAAAGGAATATATTTCATCTGATTTTTTATTGGCCTCAAAGGAGAAGCTAATTATCCATAAATCATGAACGGCCTCATTCATCATCACAAACTGACTTCTGGCTAATACAACTGGGAGGAAAGGCCTTACCGTTTTCCTGGCACACACAAAGAAACCAAAAGCACTTCAGGCATTCCTGTTGTTGTGTGCATCCACCTTCTCCCCCTATGTTACTTCGACTTGTGTTGGTTTTGGGGCTTGGCTTGGTGGGACTCACTTGCGCCACCCTTCCTGAACCTGCCGATGGCCTCTTGCAACAGACCGCACCACAACCAATACCACCACAGAACACCACGGGACCTCCCATACAATGCAAAGATCCAGAGTTTATCAAGAGACATCTTTGCAGCCAAAAGGTTATCGATGCTGCCATGAAGGCACAATTTGTTTTTGACGAGATCCACTGCTCCGTGACCAACTACAGGCCTGCCTGTGCTCCAGGATTCTTTTCTTTCAGCCTCAACTCGTCAGAATCAGAACAGGCCGTTACGATGGGCGGATGGAATCGCGCAGCAGGACAGAATTTCCTTTCAGTAGAAGAGCAGCAACAACTGGACTTTGTCATGTGTTGTGAAGGCTATTACTGCTTGGCAAACCAAATCTGTCTCATTCCCTGCTCCAAGGGTGCATTCTGTCCTTCTCCTGGAAAGATTATTTCAGGTAAGCCGACTTGTACTCCCTTTGATACACCAATTGATCCCGCCATTGGCTGTGGAGGTGCCCCTGTTGACTTTCCCTGTCCCAAAGGTCTAAATTCTCCCTCCCTCTCTTCTAACCCTTTCACTCTCAAACACTATGTTTCTCTGACTTTATTATGTGATGAATTGACTTTTGTTTGGTTCTTGGGACAGGCAACTATTGCCCAAGCCCTTCCCAACAGCTGCAGTGCCCAAAGGACCATTACTGCCCAACTGGTTCAGTTGAACCCATCAGTTGTTCCATACTGAGTACCTGCCCTGCAGGTTCAGGTGTGCCTGAGATAAACTTCACTCCTGTGATTTCTTTGTTCTCTTTCTTTGTTGTGGTCTTGCTGCTTATCGTTGCGAGCCACTATCTCAACTTGTGGAATGTCAAGAGAAAGCTTCAGAAATGGGATAGAAATGGAACATCCTCTCTGGGACGCCTCCTTGGAGGAGGGAAAAGGAATGGAAGCTCTCTGATGCTTCAAGAAACGAGTGCATCTGGACTGGTCCGTGTTTCAGACCAAGAGTTTGTTGTTGTTGAAACATCTTCACCTATCTATACCATTGCTATAAGGTGGGCTTGTTTATTCTCTCTCATTCAATGTTTCTTCAGAAAGCTGATTATATGAGCTCTGTATGTAGGGTTGAGAATCTTGGCTTGAAGCTGAAAGGCCTTCCCTTTACGAAGAAGAAGACCGTACTCAAGAGCGTGAATGCCACTTTCTTGCCAGGACGCATCACTGCTATCATGGGTCCCTCTGGTGCAGGTAAACTACTCATTCCTTTCCTCACTTTTCCCAAGTTCACTTGAAAGGAAAAAGTGATATTGTTGAATTCAGATACATACTCATTGACCCATTCATTTCAAAAACGAAGGAAAGACAACATTCCTAGCAGCCCTTGCAGGAAAAGCTTCTTATGGAGAAGTGCTGGGAAAAATCTATCTTAATGGCGTAGAGGATAAGATTTCCAGCTACAAGGTTCAATGCCAACCACGTTCACATTACATACAAATGGATAATATCTATTCATATCTAACATTTGGATATTTTGGTCCCCACAGAGCATTGTAGGCTTCGTGCCTCAGGAAGACACCATGCACCGTTCTCTTACAGGTAACCATTTTGCTAACAATAAGCCCAGAATATATCATATCCACCTGTATCTTTATCATTAGAGAATCTCCAACTAAATAGACACCTGCTAACTTTCTCTCTGGCATAATGTTGATGGTTCTTGCAGTTTTCGAGAATTTGGCATTTAATGCAAAATGGAGGCTTGAAAGAAATATGCCTGCTCTGGAGAAGATGGACATTGTGTTCCAGACTCTAAAAGTGTTGGGATTGGACAAACAGGAAGTAAGTAAAGGCATTTGATGCAAGCCCAACTCATCCTTGTAGGTTCTCATATTCCTTACTTGTGTTTTAGATAATGCATTCGTTGATTGGAGATGAGGAAAAGAGAGGTATCTCAGGAGGCCAAAGGAAACGAGTAAATGTAGGAATGGAACTTGTGGCCAGTCCCAGTGTACTATTTCTGGATGAGGTGAGTGCATGAGACTAGACAAGAAAGCACTATTCAAACTTGTTCTTACGCCCTTGTTGTGATTCTTCCTATGGAACCTAAAGCCAACGTCTGGCTTGGACAGCACTACCACCTTTACTGTTCTAAAAGCCCTGCGGACAGTGGCTGATCTGGGTACAGACTTTACATTCACATACATTCTCGAGTATTTAGGTCCCTAAACTTGACATTTCTTCTTAAGGGATGACAATCATTGTTGTGCTGCATCAACCTCGTGTTGAAGTACTGAACATGTTTGATGATCTTCTGCTTCTGGCGCCAGGTACTTAATTAAGCTGCTGTTTGAATGACAAAAGCAGCAAAAGGCTAATTGTTTTCTCCATTTGTAGGCGGTAGGACAGCTTACATGGGCTCCACTAGGAATGCACTTCCCTACTTTACAGAAATTGGATACAACAAGCCTGAGTTGGTATGAATAAATGAGAATTAGTACTACTTTTCGTGATGCTAATCAGCGATGGCCACTTTGCGCAGTGTAATCCAGCAGACTTTTTCATGGACGTGATCTCTGGAAAAGTTGTGCCTCAGGGTAGAGACCTTGGCTCTGATGAAGAAGCAACTGATACTGACGATTCTGCGGAACAACTGGTGCCTCATTCAAGCAGTGAGGAGGGAACGCTCGTTGACAATAGCCGCCCTTCAGATGGAAGTTATCTCCTTGATCAGACAGCCACCGCGGGTGTCAGCGAGGACAAGCTCATCAGATACATTGTCAACTCCTGGAAGAAGAAAGCACATACTTATAAAGCAGATACAAGCGTAAGTCTTCTGCCATTGTTTCACTCACTTTTTAAACAAGACAGAATTCTCAATCACTACGTTGTACATTTTTTTCTTTGCAGAGGGAAGAGACTTCCTACGCTGACCGAAGTTCTGCTAAGAGAAAGCAAGCATCGTTCTTCAGCCAGATGTGGTACTGTCTGCACAGATCTCTTGTCCAAAGGGCAAGGTAGGCATAAATCATGTCCCTGTCAATAGTAGACATTTTTGCTTTCTTCAGTAAACAGAGCTCCAAGTTGAAATGCTTCTTTGATAACGATAAAGGGATTGGACGGTTTTGTTGTCGGACTGCTTTCTAATGTGCACTGCGGGCCTCGTACTAGGAGTCCTCTTTCACGGTGCAGGACTCAGCAAGGTATCTCTCAAAGAATCTCAAACAAGGTCCTGATGCAACAATAACAATGGTTGATTGGTGTTTAGGTCCAGAACGTGAATCTGTTCTTAAGTCTGGCTACTGGATTTGCTGCGACGCAGCAATCTCTCCAGCCATACGGTGCAGAGAGGACCATCTACTGGAGAGAGGCAAGCGTGGGTCTTAGTCCAGCAGCGTACTATGCAGGCAAAAACATCGCCTTCGCCTTGGATGTCTTTGCACAGCCCTTCCTCTTCACAAGTCTCTTCTACTTCATCGCCATGCCCAGAGCCTCCTTTGGTCTCTACTATGCCGTTCTTCTGGTCAACCAGTTCGCCCTGACTGGCCTTGGCATGCTCATCTCTGTGCTCTTGGACCCAAAGAAGAGCCAGCTGGCAGCCGTGGTGATGACTCTGGTCTTCAATGCTGCAAGCGGCTTCAGCCCGACGATGAGCGAGCTGTCACACTTCAGCTTTGTGACCTGGTTTTCCTATTCGCGCTGGCTCATCGAAGCTCTCTTCATCATGGAGACAGACCAGTACCCTGACATCTTCCTGCAAGAGAAGAAGTTCTATGCAGACAGGTTCTCCTACACTCTGGGCGATTGGGGTCAGTTTGCCTTGTGCATAATCATCATCAGCATCATTGGGCTGCTCGCTCGCATGGCCACGTACCTGGCACTGGTCTTTGTGAACAGAGACAAGCAGAAGTAGACTATATTATACACAGCACTCATGAGCTAAATGGTTTTTTCAGTTCAGTCACAACACAAACAAGCATGTGTGCTGTGTGTGTTTTCTCTCAAATTTGTTTTTGAATTGTGGCTGCATTAGAATGTTGTTGTAATTCTTTAAAAGTGATACACTTTCTTGATTTTTAATTAAATCAAGCGATATTCTCTCAGAAATTTTTATCTAAAAAACACGTCTTAAAGCTACAGACAACAAGAAAAAATGAACAAACAAGACACTGCCAGCAGGCCTTCTGTTGCAGTGCGTGCATTTGGCACTCTATGGGGGGCCCATTTTTGTGGCGCAACTGGTTGGCCAGACAGCTAATTATCAACTAAGTCAATGTACATTCAAGGGGAAGTAGTTGCATTAGGGAGACCTAACTGGTTAAATTACTCAAAGAAAGTAATATTTAATTAAAATCCTAAGATGAACAGTGTTTGCTTGTTTCCTTTGATCCATTGACATTCTTGCACTTTCCACTTTTTTAAAAAAAAAACAAACTGATCACAGTCTTGGTCTCTGCCCTTTCAACCCTTCACAAATGCAAACTGGGAGGCATAGAACTTGCTCACAGACTGATCGAACTTGTGCTTTCTGGCAAAATCATCAATCATCAGTCTGCGAACCACGAGCTTACATCAAGGTCAAGGCCATATGTATAGTAGCACATATGTATAGTAGCACATACACACACTATCACACCAACAGTACACTTAAGTATTGCTTCAAAAGGGGGAAGGAAAGGATATGGTTTGGCGATAGAGTTCTCCTGTTGTATTTGTCTGTAGGCAGTGATGGCCGTCTGGCGAACTGCGAAGGGCAGGATGTGTTTGCTCACAATCATTCCATCCAGAAGCGGGCCAATATCTTTAACCTGGTTAAACATGTGTGTAAGTTAAGAAGTAATGATGAGCAATGTTAATATTTTCAATTCAGATCAAACTAGAGACGCTCTCTGTATGTTTCTGTTATAAATGTAATTTTAAAGGCCAGAGACGAAGAGGTATTAGTGGAGTTTTTGCCTTTGGATTTTTGTTGATGATTCGCATGCGGTATAGGCCAGATGGCAGAGGATTGATGACGATGTTGACCGACGCTTTGCACTCCTCCAATGTATCAAACTTATATTCCCTGAGATTTTCCGCCCACGTAATGAGCACTTTATTGGCCCCTATCAAACGTTTCTTAACTTGCACGTTTGCTGTGACATAGATACGCGGTTAGTGTCAGAACAGATTATTGTTGTTAGGAGAGGGTAAGCTACCTTTGTCAGTGATCAGAGTGCTCACATGAAAGATAAGCTCCGTGTCCATGTCTGCATAGTACGGAGCGATTGCGCCCGTTACTTTTGGGTCCAGGCCTCCACTGAAACCTGTATGCTTATTCAAATCGATCTGAAGGGATGAATAGAACAGAAAAAAGATAAGAACACCATATACAAACACACCTGAGCCAAGATAGAGCTGAGAGGAGAGGAATAGTTACACTCCAACCGATCGCCGAGATGAAGTCGAAGTAATCTTGAGTGGCATTTGCGCTTTCAAAAATTGACTTATTGTCCATATGCCCCTTTTCCACGAATATGACTCCTATGGTTATGCATTCTCTCCTGTTGGAAAGAATGAGATGACCAATGAGAAGGAAAACCAAGTCTCAGTAGGTTCCAGGAGAGAATACTCAAGAGCAAGATCTAGGTTTTTGAAGTTTTGAAGAAAATTCAAAGGCTTTCCAGGATCCACTTGAAGCAAAGAAAATGAGCCCCTGTTCTCCAGCGAGAGCCAGCCCATGTGCGTAAGGAACAATCTCGAAGCTGTTGTATCACCTGAGGAAAGAAGAAGATCACATTAGTAGGAACTATTTAATATATCTCAATGCAAAATGCTCAGTACTTTCAATGTCAAGAGGAGGATGCTGAGGTCTTTCCACAGCATTCTCCACATGCCTATTAACAGATCGGATTAGCAAAAGTGAGTAAAGAGAAACAGTGGATAAGGATTGGACGATGTGAAGAAGAGCACTTCTGGGTTCCCTACCCAAATTGTGTCTTTCGCAGGAGAGCTGCCTCTTGAGTGATGCGCTCCTTAGCCCCCTTCAGGATTCCCTCGTGGCTGCGCATATCAACATCGTCCAAGAAGGCAAAGAGTTCGTCCAAATAGTCTGTTTCACTGATAAGCCAAACAAGTTGTGAAAGATGTTAGAAGCATTCTTAACAAGATTTCAGATCAAGATATGTCTAGGAGGCTATTGGATCATACTCAGGAGCGGGGACAGAATCAAGAGGGTCTTTTTCAGGAGGAGCTACTGCTGGCTCTAAACATAAGAAAGGAAATCAAAATTGTCAAATTGTCATTTTAACACATCTGGCATTGCAATGTACCTTGAATGTGAGGAGGCAGCGCAGAGAAGTAATTGAGTGAAGCGTGCCACACATATCTTCCTGTTAAATCACGAGCTACCATTGTAACACCGATCTGCGTTGTGTTAATGAGTAATTTTCCTAATATTACTCCGCTCTCTGCTCTTGTGAATTTCCTACCGTAGAAGAGTTTCTGGGGTGCCTGATGAGAGAGAGAAGCGTCTTGTTGAACACAAAGCAAGAGATACTCTTTTGTCCCATTTGTTCATGGTTCAATATATCAGCCTCTGTAATATGAATAATACATTGAAACTCGGGTTTGAAAATGCCGTTTCAAGAGGAGGCGCCACTCACCTGAAGGAAGGGAAGATACATTTGCTGGCCCAGTTGGTGGAGGGAAATGACCGTGTTCATTTATTAGCCTCCATAACAGTACACCTGCAGCGTCCTGTAATGCGAAACAAGATTTAGGAAGGGAGAGGGGAGAGGGGAGATTAAAGTTGTTGTAGTACCTTAATCTTTGTGGTAGGTATAAAATAACCTTTTACCTCTCCTCGAGACTATGTAAAAAATTGTTAGGCTCATACAACAAATATGCAGGGGATTGAGATAGATGCCTTGGCGATGACTCCTAGAAGAGTGCGTAAGAGGGAGGCATTGCTTAGAACCCAATCGCCTGTCATGACCCAACACTGGATGCAGTGCAGGCATTGTACAATCAAATCGTCTGGATATTGTTGAAGAAATAGGAATGGTTGGAAAAATGTAGAATTACAAGACACATCCGTGCGTGAGAGAAAAGAGATAATATACCACGAGGAGGTGCTGGCGAGCAATGAGAGTTAAAGTGCATCTCAAAGAACTTGCACATGCTTGAAATGAGCAGCATGCCTCCATGGTGTTGCATAAATGGAGAAAAGGCACCAAGTGTAACTCTTCGTCTTCCTTCAAGACTGAGTACCAGAAAAAATGAGCTCCCTATCGAATAAGCAGAAAGAGCAGAGTATTCTGCAAGGAGAAAATAAGAGCATACACTGATCCAGTTGCAGGCAGGTCCTTCTCTTCACTGTCAACAAGGAATTGGTGCAAGCATG
>MRZZ01002197.1:0-19898 GCA_002025285.1 Acanthamoeba comandoni | reverse complement strand
TCTCTCTCTCTCTCTCTACTTCTTGGTTCCTGCATTCTTTACACATATCTAACTCAGCAGTTGTCCCGTTGTTAACAGGACAAGGGAGTTGCAGTGAATGCTTTGTGGCCACGAACTGGAATTGGTAGATCTTTATCTTGCCTGTGGATATTAGCGCTGATAACAGTGCACAGCAATTAATTAGATTCTAACTTGGCCTCTCTGCTATTCCATTCTCATTGTTTAGCCACTGCTGCCATCCAGAATGTGTTGGGCGGTGATGCAATGATGAAGCAGTGCCGCAAACCTGAGATCATGGGCGATGCTGCGTACCACATATTGACCAGGTACTTGCTGCTGCGATTGTGTCGAAAGAATTTGAAACCAGTTCTCCCACATACATCATTGTTCTTACACTCACATCATGTCATTGCCATCCTGTGCACAGCCCTGCAACAGAGTGCACAGGAAATTTCTTTGTTGATGACAAGGTGCTCTTTGCATGTGGCATTACGGATCTGAGCCCTTACAACGTCGAACCCAACCAGACTCACTTTTGGCCCGACTTCTTCATCGAAGACAAAGATGGTACCTACTTCACACGCACAGAGAGAGCGGGGGAGAGGGAGAGGGAGAGGATGGGTTGGGGCAATAGGCCTTGCTTGGCATAGTGACTATGGGCTCTGTGCAGAGGAGAAGAAGAAGAGGGAGGGAGAGAGAGGTAGTGGGGGTAATGGGTTTGCCATTGTTTGGCAGTTTTTAGTTTTTTTTAGTTTTTTTTTAGTTTTTTTTTTTTTTTTTTGGCTTTTCTTATTTGTTTGTGTTTGTGTTTGGCTATCACCAGGTGATGGAGTTGGTCTGAGGGTTCAGAACACCACCACCACCAAGTCCAAGCTCTGAGCAGCAGCAACAGCCGCCACCGCCAAGAATGTTTCTTCTTTGTTGAAAGGAATTCCTCCTACCTTGCTAGAGCTTTAGTTTGTTTAAGATTATGTTATATATACATACTTGCCCACATTAATATTGATTGCAAACCACTTCTTTGTTGTTGTTTGGGCCGAGCAAGACTCTTAAGTCTTTATTGTTGTTGTTGTTGTTGAGTCAGGTCGAGCTTCAAGATGGTGATGGGGTGGTCTAGGTAGACCAGTCTCTCCTTAATGACCCAGCCGTGGTGTGCATACATGCCAGACAACCGCTCTTCGCACCACAGATGCACCTCCCTAATGCCCATGCCCTTGGCACGCCGTGCTATCTCATGCAGCAGCACACTGACCACTCCTGCGCATTTGTTCAACAGATTTTGGGGGGGGGCATCAGCCAAATTGAAAATTAAGATCTTTGGTGTCGTGCATGCAATTAATTACCTTTCTTCCTATGTTTTTCTGGAACGTAGACACAAACAAGCCATTTGTCAATGTGCTTGTGTGTCAACAGATCTTCCACATCAAGCGAAACTGTGCCGAAGATTTCTTCACCCGAACCATCATCAGTGTAGGCTATGAGGCAGATGGGTATCTTGTCTCTGTTCAAGTAGCGCTGAAGGTCCTTTTCTGTATCTGCCACGCTGTTGATATCAAAATCCTAATGAAATGCAGACCAATCTTAGCAGATCTGATTCGTTGGTTCACACACACAACTTAATTTGTGCATTACTGTTTTACATGGTATGTTTCTGGCCATTCGTGATAGAACCACTGAGCTAAGGAGGGGCTCAGATGGGGCTTATCGGCAAGTAAACAGAACTTGAGGTCCTGTGGCAACTGCCTGCCCAAGCCATCAGCATGATTCGTGTCGTGGTGGTCCATCTTCTTCTTCTTCTTCTTCGTTGTTGTGTGTGTGGAGTTAATCATCCTCCGGTGAAGGCCTCTCTCTGCTTTCACTCTTCCGTTCCCTTTTCCAACTGAATGAGATGCATTTCTAAGTTTTTTCCAAGTCCAAGTTGCAGAAGAAGAAGAAGAAGAAGAATGTTGCAGGTTACATGTGTTTTTACTGATGAATTGAAAAAAAAAATACAGATGCAGATGACGTAATGTTATAAATTGCATGCATGGTTGTTGACTATGCAGATTCGCTATTTGCAGGGGGGGGGGACAGGCAAATCTTCATCTGCGTTGCTTGGATTGATTCTAAATCTGTCTTTTTCAGAAAGCTAGAAGAATGCCTACGATCTCGCCGGTGGCAACGCCAGCATCGTAATAGTCGCCTGACTCAAAGGAAGAGATCATCAGCTTGAAGTCAGCAGTGAGATCCTTGCCATGGTAGAAAATATTGACAGCCTCCTTCACTATAATTTCCACCAAACTAATTTGTTGTGTTCAAATGCACAGAGCAATGAATTAGTAAACAAAAAAAAAACAAGTTTTGATCCAATTTGGATCTGGACCACTAATGGTATATACACCACATCTAGGGAGGATGTACATCACTCACCCAAGAGGTCCTTTGGTGATCTCATTGGCAATGTTGGCGATATCTTCAGCCAGGGTGATCACACCACAGCCTTCAACCACAGGCACCAGGGAAAGCAGTCCAGCTCCCCATTCTGATTTGAGAAAAGACCAAAGTTAAACCACATTGTTGTGTCATATGTGTAATCAATCATTCAAAGATTCAATCCAGTTTGCGTTCGTAAATTTCCAATAAGATTTGAGCGGGGGGGGGGGGGAAGCTCTTACCAACGAGACCCTGGGTGATGCTAGAGCGATCCAAATGATCAATACCATTCTTGAGGTCTTTATAGCCAGCCACGAAAGACTCCAAGGTAAATGAAACATCCTTTGCACATTCAGTCACATTTCCAACTTCGACCTAAAATGAGGAGTAAGTTGCAGCAAAAAAATGTGGTGGGCCATATTTTGATGAATACACAAAATGGAATGTCTGTGATTGAAAAAAGAGACAAACCTCAAGTCCCACAAAGAAGCCTTCCACAAACATGAGAACATCTTTGCCTGCGCCACGAGGCGGCAGCTTATTCTTGCTTGCCAGTGGAGCAGCCAAGCTCAGAGAAGCAATGCACAGCAGAAGCAAGAGGCAGGAAATCGTCTTCATCCTTACTTGCAAGTGTCGCTGTCAAAAGAGGAAGGATGACTCGCTAGATCTATTCAAGAGTGAATGTGTTTGTGTTTGTGTGTGGTGTTGCCAAGCTTCCCCCAACTGCTGATTTCTTTGTTTGTGTCTCTGTTTGGTGTTTGCAGTCGCGGGTTCCCTTTTTCTGACATTTCGTGCGAATGAGTCACTGCCAATAGAAAATCAGACACGATGAGAACAGATTGATTGATTGGTCGCAGTCAGCCAATTGACCGCACTCTTCTTCGTTCATTGAAATTTCCCTCTACCGGCACACAATTCACCGCATTTTCTGGCACATTCTTTGAATATTTAACATTGTTGTCGTGGTGATATTTCTAATCATCAAAATTAATAAACATGGCGCAAAAAATTATTCTTAGCGGTTCTGTTCTTGCTGTTATTTTTTTCTTGGTGCTGAGAGCTTTTTTTTTTGTTTGTGCTATGACATGGATCAAACATTCACCAAGTTTTTGTTATTTCTTGGGATTGCCTTATGGTCCGTCACAAATTTTGTTGTTGTTGTTGTGACAGCAGAGGAGAACACAATGTCTGATTTTGGAGCCACTGACTTTGCTCTCATGGCACAGGCTGCCCAACCACACAAACTTGCAGAACTGCCTTCAGGTGTGTCACCTCCCCTATCAAGTTTTTGTCAAAGTTAATGCCAAACGAAACTGACACACACATAAATCAAAGACCAGGAAGTTGTGCGTTTGTTGAAGGAGTTTTATGAGGCCACTGGCGGGCAGGCATGGAACAAGCGCTGCAAAAAGGCAGATGACAATAGCACATGCTGGCTGTCACAAGATGGCCACTACTGCAACTGGTACCTCCTTTAGCCCCGTTCAAAAAAAAAAAAAAAAACCAGCATTCAATTGCTTTTGTACAATTTAAGAGCGAAGATGTTGTGGGTGGCACATCCCTTAGGTATGGCATTGAATTATGTAATCCTGAGACAGGTCTTTTCTGGTTGCGTTTGTCAAACAACAACCTGGCAGGAGAGATTCCAGCTTCTCTTGGCAGTCTCACTAACCTTCAGGTGCTTGAGCTTTACAACAACCCAAACCTGCGTGGAAGCATTCCATCTTCACTGGGACAATTAAGCAATCTTGCATCCATGTATTTGTATGGTTGCTCATTGAGTGGACCAATACCCAATGAATTGGAAAATTTGTCAGCACTGATGAGTATGGACATCAAGAAGAACATGTTCTCTGGACCTATTCCTCATAGTCTTGGAAACGTAAAACAATTAATCATTTTAAGACTCAATAGCAACAGACTGACAGGTTCAATACCTGAAAGCCTGGCTGGTCTCCCTCTTCGTGAATTGGTACTTTTATGATACTTTCCCCTTTCCTGCTAGCCTTGAGAATGTAATAGTGAGGTTTTATTATTATCTCTGTGGTTGTGTTGTTCAGGATCTTTCGATAAACCAGTTGAGTGGCGAAATTCCAGTATCTCTGGGTAACCTTACTGGTGCACCTGATGTATACCTTGTATTTGCGCAAAACAACTTAAATGGGCCCCTGCCTTCAGAACTAGGTAAGCGCTGTTGCGCTTGCAGCATGTTCCCCCAAAATTCTCCTCACTAAACATCATTTATGTCTTCTAATGTATTTTCCGTTTACACAGGAAACATTAGTAATCTTACCAAACTAATTCTTTCCTACAACAACCTCACTGGCACTATACCGCCCAGTTTCGCAAAGTTGACCAAGCTCAGGCAATTATCACTGGACCATAACAATTTGGTTGGAGAGATTCCTGAAGCAATATACCGAAGTTTAATAAGAGCTAGCGGGCTTGATTTCAGTTACAATAATCTCTCAGGTCACATCAGCCCCTACATCCAACAAATGGCTGATGCAACACTTACTTTGTTCTCCATCAAGGGTACTACAATCTACTGTTGTATACCGTAAGTGAAATTTACAGTAACCTCTGTTTGACACATAGGCAATTTGGAGATGAGATCAGAGAACGGAAAGCTGCCAGATTACATGGAAGCTAATTTGCAAGACTTGGACCTTGACGATGGCAGGATCTACTATTGTCCAGAGGTCAGGCTTGTGCGCAACTCCTTTACCAAACTCTCTGTATCGCCTGAATACTACGGCTATTCCTATTGCGTTTGTTCCAGGTCTGATCTGCAAAAAAAACAACTTATGGCCTTTTTTTATATATGCATTACATCTGCCACAGTTAGAATTGTTGCTTGTGTTTTTGCTTACCTTAACAGTATGTTGAGAGCTTCCTCGTATGTGATGATGTAGGAATTATTATGGAAAGCCTCCAAACAACTGCCAGAAGTGCCCGCTTTACTGCAATTGTTCTAGTGGCGGCCTCTCGCTGAGTTGGGAAAAAGGATATTACCCTGTGCTATTCAACCATACTTCTGATGGCCATCAAACTGCATTTTCTACAAGGGAGAGCCCTTCTGTAGGTAATTCTTTTTTATGTTGCAATCTTTTGCATTTTCATTGTTGGCCGCTTTCCTTAGTCTTCTATCATAATGTATGATTTGTTAGAAATTAATGTAGGAATGGCGCTTCCCTGCCCAGGTAAGTAGGATCCATGCAACAATACAATTTATTTTGTCTCATTTACTCTTGCCTGAATTCAGATAGAGGAGCATCTAGTGCCTGTAATCCTTTTTCTAATTGTACTGCCCAGTGGAATCTTGGAGTATCGAATGACTGCGAACTATGTAGCAAGGGTTGGAACTCGACTCGCTTATCCAATGTATGTGTGTGTCATGAATCAACAACTTACTGTGTGCCTATTGATCAAAACATAGGAACTAGTGGCCGTTTGTGTTCGAAATGTGAATGTGAAGATACTGAACATTGTTTCTACAAGACCAGGTAACCCATTATTCATCCTATTACTCATTTCCTCTGAAACATAGCATTTCCATAGAAACCAGTGTGTGAGATGCGAGGACCGAGAAAAAACCATTGCTATTGTGGTTTGTATAGGTGTGGCCGTGATAGCGATCCTACTGGTTTATATCTACCTGATCAAGTTTCAGAGCCATTTTTATCAAAAGCTACGAAGAAAGATCAACTTGATCACACAGTCAGGCTCCTTGAAGATTTTGCTGTTGTATCTGCAGATTACCGCTTCCTTAAACAGTGCTTGGCCAGAGTGGGCAATCCTACGAGGCATGTCTTGGCTCAACATCAGCAACATGAAGACTTCTGGCCTTGGTTGGGAGTGTTTGTTGCCGTTTTTGTCAAATCCCTATTATAATTTGCTCTCCACCCTGTTGATGGTGCCTATAATCACTATTGCGATACTGTGTCTTGTTAGTGGACGAAAATGCTACTCCTTGGTGATGAACTGCTACCATGAGAGGAGAGAAGGCCACCAGACGACCATTCATCAAAATGGCTCTGAAGAGGATTTACCTGATAACAGTACTAGCTCGGCAGGAGAAGGAAACGAAACTATGACAGTGAAGCTGGAAACCAACCAAACCACAAGCGAGAGAACCATGCTCATTTCAAGATTAAATCCTTTAGCTTTGGAGGATATAACAAGCAGAGATGAAACAACCGACGAGGTAGAATCCAGTGATTGTCGTCATCCTTCTGAAGAGCCTATAACAACGAAGCAAGTGGGCGAACTCTCAGCTGCCGAAAGGAGTGAAGATTTTGATGCGCCACCTTTCATATGGGGTCTATCAATTTGGATGTATGCCCTCTATTTCCTTTACTTCGAGCTGGCCACAAGGACTCTTGAGACATTCAATTGCCCTGTAGAGCCTATCACAGAGCGCCAGTTTATGCAATCTCTGCCTTGGCTGCAATGCTCCAGGTAATTTTAGTAATGAACTCTAATTATCACATTGAAGGAAACAGGAGGGTCAGAATTCTTGTGCTTGTCTATCTGATCTTTCAATGTTGCTGCTTTTGTATTGAAACCACAGTGATACTGAATGGACCTCGCTGGTCAACATATCAATCGTGTCTCTGGTTGTTTACATCGCTGGAATACCATGTCTGTTTGCAGTTCTTTTGTTTATTTTCAGAAAACGGGTAAGCCACACTGCCCAATTCTTATTCTTCTCTTTCTGCCTTGAAGATTGATGAAACACAACACAAAATATATTGTTACAGTCAACAACTCCGGAAGTCGAGTCTTGGCTTGGCAATCTCTACTATAGTTACCGGCCACAGTATTTTTGGTATGAGATGTTCATCATCCTTCGTAGACTTGTGCTGGCCATCCTCATCTCTGTGGTCTCCGAGCGCAACTCATTGCGGGCGACCTTCATCATGGCCACATTGCTTCTTGCGCTCTCTGTGCAGTACATCGCCCAGCCATTCAAACGAAGGATAGAGAATTGGATTGAAGAAATGGCCCTCATCACCATCACGGTGACCTTTGCAGCGCAAGTGGCGTTGGCTTCGTTCGACAGAAAGGCCGCCGCTGCAATGTTTGCCGGCAGCGATTATGTTCCTGCTGGAATATTGGATTGGGGTGGCGCGCAAGGCACGGCGCTTGTCGTCATGATGCTCTTGCTCAACCTGTTCGTGCTGCTCCTGCTTGTTGCTGTTGTGGCGTGGCCTCTTCTGCAGCTGTTTTGGAGAAAGATTGCACGAAAGCTGCAAAGAGAATAATTATTTTTAATTTTGCACATGTTAGGAACAGGACAATTTTGTATTTAAAATAATAATAAATAATATGCAAATAATATACATAAAAATAAGAGCAATCAGGTTGACCAATTCATGCTGCCCGCCAAGTAATTTAAGCTACCAAAATTCCTTTCAAAAAGAAGTTTGAACACCGGCGGACAGATGCACAACTGAGTACATATTCTCTTGATCAAGAGGAGGTATAGTTCTTTGTTGCAACAAAGAATTGTAAGCAGGGATGCAAGCAAAGGTAATTTTTTTCCCCCTTGTGTGTGTTCTGTGTTGTTGTTGTAAGGCGAAGTTGGCTAGCGAACACCCCCCCCCCCCAAAATAAAAACAGAACATTTAGCTCTTATGTTCCCATGTTAACACACAACACTGTGTTCTGTGACGCAGAGTTGGCGCAAATGGTGCAACTACCACTTGGCCGCCAAAGGGAGGAAGATTGCCGATGTGCAAACTGCGCTCTCCGATGGCAGAGCGCTCATGTCTTTATTGGAGGTTTGTGATTCCTTCTTCTTCTTCTTCTTCTTTCCCTGGACATCTCCTTTCGGTCCTTCAGCTAAACACAGACCTCCTCTCTGGCCAAGAAGTTCTCTTTCCTTCAGCTTCTTAGATGTTTTCTATCTACATTAGGTTTTGTCAGGAAAGAAGGGCCCAGCATTGACCCTAAAGCCACGACTCCGCACACAAAAGGTTCCTCCCCCCTTGACTTTGTTATATTGTGGAATAACATTATCACTTAGTTTCAATTCAATTACATGGACCTCCAGGAAAATAATGTTTTAGTGGTTTTGACCTTCATCAAACAGCTTGAGATTCCTCTCCCCAGTGTCTCTCATTCTGGTAAGCATCCAACCATAAAAATTCTTTTGCAGACCTAACCTGAAGATCTTCAGAATGTCTGCTGTTAATGTGGTTGTGTTGTGTTAGTGTAACAACGGTACCCAGGAGAATTACAACAGGCAACTGTTATGTTTTTGACATGCCTGTTAGCTGATCAGTTCTTTATAAACGTATTCAGACATAGTTGATGGAAGTCTGAAGGCTACATCAGAACTGCTTTGGGCATTAATATTACACTACCAATTCTCTTCTTTTCGTGAGGCGTCCCCAATTTCCTCAAAGGAAAAAAGGAAATCATCATATTGGAACTTGTACACCCGCACTGACACAGTGCGCGCAGAATTATTACAAAGGATAAACAATTTTCTTTCTTCAGGTACTTAAAACACTTCTTCGCAACACACTAAATCACTACTCTAGCTTCACACATATGTAATTCTAGATTTGTTGTGGTTCTTTGGTAGATTGTAATTCACTCTTATTTGTTCACTCTGCAGGTGACAGCTCACAAGCATTATATCCTCTTCCAGTAACAAATTTTTCCACAGCCTTCCAGGACGGAGTCCTTTTCTGTGCTCTTGTACACAAGTAATAATTGCCAGGATTTAGTATCCAATTTCTGATAGTTTGAATGCATGTAATAACTCACTTATTCTTCAGGCAATTGCCAGACTTGATTGGTTGGGAGGGTATAAATAAGAAGGATAAGCGAGGAAATCTCAAAAAGGCGTTTCATTCTCTGAAGAAGAATTGGAATGTGCCTATGTTATTAGATATTGATCAAATGGTATTCGGAAAAGATATAGATGAGAAATGTGTGATGACATATGTGGCCTTGTGTTTTGAGAAGTTTGGCGAATATCCGGTGAGCTACATGAAAAATAAGAGAAAGGGTAGCTGGCTCTTTAACTTGATAAAAGAGGAGAAAGTAATGGGATTTGAAGAGGAAGAATGGCAGGAGGAAGATCAGGCATCTGAACCCAACAAAAACAATGGTGACGATATTATGATGCAAGGGTTCAATGCATTGCTGAGCGATTTAGAAACACAACAATCAAAGAACAATAGTGCGGACACATCAGCGGGCAGTGATCAAACATGTAACAACATACAAACACCTTTAGCAATGGGCGAAACGTTGCGAAAGAGTGCAAAAGACCAAGGTAAAAGAAAGAGCAGAGGAAGTGTGATTAAGTTTGTAAGAAAGAAGCCGGAAAAGGAAACACTGCAAATGCTCTTGGACTGCGCTGTGTTAGACCCTGATGTGAATCTGAACAACCAAAATTTCGACTCATTTGACAGCTTAATCAGATACTTATCAGAGCAAGACAGTAGTGCTGATGTGGAGGGGCAAGTAGGTAAAGATAGCCAGCAGCAGATAATGAGCGATGCCACTGGCAGAAGGCTAAGCGCATTCACTTCATACTATAACTATGATCCCAGCGAAGAAGAAGATCTAAGCACTACAGAAGCCACTGATTTATCTGAACTTCGCCTAGAATCTGATACCGAATCTGAAGAGGACTCTTCTGGTGATCTCTCTCTGCTCTCTCTGCTCTCTCTCTATAACATATCTCTTGGGACATTATGTAGCAGTGTTTTATATAACCCTATTTGGCTAACTACTGTATGTGTTAGGTATGGCGTCTTTAGACATTGACTCAACTCTGGAGTCTCCCAGGATGAGCAAACCTGCCGACAAGAGATTGAGGTTGATTTTAACTCAAGATCCAACCCCAATTCATGAGATATGTGTGTTGGTAATCTTGTAACTTTGTTCCGTATAAAACTGAACTTTCTCTTTTCCAATATTCAAGTTCTGAGCCTAAAGATCTACAAAGTCTGGCTGAGTCTACCACTACACGTGCTTATGTAAAACGGTAAATCGCTTCCGCAGGCTATACTACGAATGTGTTGTGTTCTCGTCAACGTGATTGAGGAACCTGACTTTTTCCCTTACTGCTGAATAGGAGAAGTATTGTTGATATGCTCAGCGATTTGCAGAAAATTGGAGTGGCACCTTTGCCTAGGTCTGGCCAAGTGTCTGCTGTCATACAGCTGTCACATGAAAATGATGAAAAAGCTACTCCAGAAACCCAGCTGAAACAAGGGCTGTTAGAAGAATTACACCAATCTGAGATGGAAAGTATCAAAGAAGAAGGTATCACGGAGGAGATTAGAGAAGAGCCAGTAGAGACGAATGGAAGTAACCGTTCAACAAAAGATAAAGCAGATCATGAAACGGAGGAGATGAAAGTGGAGAAAGAGGGAGATACAGAAAGAACGGCTAATAACGAGTGCACTGAAATAATCGAATGTCCACAAAACAATGAGAACCAAAGAGAAGGCATTACTTTCAAAGAGGAAGACCAAACAGAGGGAGCAGGAATCAACGTTGAACAAAATGAGAAGAAGTTTAATGAAGAGGCACAAAGAGGACAGCAGGAGAAAGGCGAAAAGCAATCTAAAGAGTTTGGCAGTATAGACGAAAATGCAGCAATGAAGAGCACCAAAACAAAGTCCAGGCCATTGACAATTAAAGAGATATGGAAAGAAAGAGAAGAAAGAGAAAAACAATTGGGACTGGGGTCTCTGGACGTGAATGCAAAGACTTCTGGAAAGCTGGTTTGCCGTGCAGGTGTTCCTCGATTATCTATTAAAGGTAAAATGAGCACAATCAGCTCAGTAGGTGGAAGCAGCCTGGTCACTGATCTTTCAGAATCGAAGCTCAGCCATGGAACGAAGTATTCTGCGGATAAAGTAGTTACCTTGTCTGGAATGCGTGTGGAAGATCTAAAAAGGCTATGGGAAGAGAGAGGAGAGAAGAACATTCCATCCCCAAGGAAAAAATACAGCAGGCCATCGCTCAACTTAAGTGGGCTCCTTGATTTGGGCACCAGTGCACATTCATCATCTGGGACAATGAAGGAAGAGGATGAAAGAAGAGATGCTAGTAGAAAGCTGAAGCAGCAATTGGAGATATTGAAGCCTATGTTCGCAGATATGGACAATCGACAGCCTTCTCTGATTCATGCAATTGTGCTGTCAACAAAACAGTTTTTAACCTTTGCGCAAACTGCAGCTAGCCATATTATCTTGGAAGTAAAGAAGAATGAAGTGACCAACCTGTGCCATGAAGTGGGAGCCCTAATGTTGGAGTTTGCGCGATTATACAGATTGCAAGATTCTTCATTGGAGGACTTGTATAATTTTTGTTCGGAGTTTATCGTCAAAGCTGAGGAGCTTGTTCTCAAAGTGAGTGGAGTAGACCTTGCGGGCGATAAAGACAGCATCGAATTCAATTGTTGCGGCGGGCTATCTGCTGACGTTGCCGTAGTGGAACAAAGTTGCAGGAATGGTGGAAGTAAAGCTCTGCTGGAACAATGGAGAAACAAACTGGTGTTGCAACTTGTCCGCCCGTATTCAGAACACGTGAAACATATTACTGAGTTCCTCACATCAGTTGTCGCCTACATCAAACAAATGGCTCCCCAAATTCCCACTAACCACACACAAGTTTTGTTGATGTACTGTCAAGTAAGCTTATCCTGTCCCTACGGCACTGCTCTTCTACCACTCACGTTTCTATTTCAGCAATTAGCAATAGCAGGAGCAGAGTATGTGCGCCATGAAACGGGTCAAGCAGCCAACACGACAAACCATGGTGCAAACAACAGAATGAAAGTCAGGTGAGAAGTCGTTTCAGCTTCCATTCGAATGCACCCTGCTTTAGCTATGCTAACAACTGGGAGGTTGTCCGATGCAGGTTGCTTTCAGCATTTGATCAGTTGATGGAGACGGTGGCCGCATCGTCGGAGTATCTGCCAAGAAGTGATAATAATGAAGCTTGCGGTAGTTCGTTGAGGATCGCCCCATCCAGCCCAAGAACATCAACAGCACTGGAGTCAGTCGGTAATCTGCAAACTTACTTGTCTCCCAGGCCACCATACAGCCTGTTTGTCACTGCTCCCAAGAAGACCTTCGAAGAATACGTTTCTCTCATCATTCGAGTGCTTTCCAAGGCTGCGAGTATGTGCAATGACAACTCCCAGCTACCCAAATTCAACTTTACCACTTTTCAGCAGTTGCAGAAGACCTTGATACACACCATTCAGGCGGCTTCATCTTTGCTTAGAGATGAACAAGTCAAGCAGGCCATAAGATACCAAACAGACAAGTATTCAGAGGCATCTGCTGTGTTGACTTCTGCCATAGAAAAACTGCAACAAACGGAGGAAGAAGAGCACACAATGCCTTCTGGCGATGACGAGTTGACCATCAACCACCAGATTCAGGAGGCCCGAATTCAATGGATGGCCCAGTTTAAACAGGTGGTCAATTCACTCAAAGCAGCGCTTGATCAACACCATTAACTCAAACCCTTTGTATACATATATGCCTGAGAATAAATTAATTACTCAGCCGGCTGGGTAAAGCTTTTTTTTTTCCTTTCACAGCAGTAAATTATAATCTTATCTCTGTCTTGTTGGCACAAACACCAAAGGAAACCAACAGACATTCTTGTAGTACACAAGTGACCAGTTTTTTTTTTTTTTTTTTTTCGCACCACCAAAATGCATGAGCAGGTAAGAGAAAAACAACAGTTATTAGACTTGCACACAATGTGTTGTAACAATGTTTATTGTAATTTACCAGTTAAAACAATGAATAAAAGGTTTAGATTAAAGTTGAGATAATTGGTAAGCATAATTTTTAATGTACAATAAAAAGGATCCGGCTGCCCGGACTCGAACCAGGAACCAATAGATTGCTATATAAACAGACTACAGTCTACTGCGCTACCAATTGCGCCACAGCCGGATATATATATATACATATATATATTGCCCAATGTTCAACACCTACAATTTAATTAATACTGATTTTTGAAGTGCCAGGGCTTGTATTCCTGGCCCTGTCAGTGGTGCTCCAACGCTGAACGGGGTTTTTTGAGTGTGTGGATCCCCAGCTGAACGGGGTTTTTTTTGTAATTGAGTGTGTGTGGTGGATCCGCAGCTGGTCTGATTATTACGTTTTCCGAGCTGATTATTACTAGTTAATCTTTCCTTTTGATTTTGCACTGGCCATTACACAGTTGAGCTCAGAAAGGGAGTGCTCTATTCTCCACTGCGGGCAATGTTAGATGAACGAGCCAGTGCAACCAGTCCGCAGCTCTTGGGGTTAAATTATCAAATTCTCTGATCTGCCCAAAAATTTATCAAAGACAATAACACACACACACACACTGTCAACGAAGGCAGCTCCTGGCAAGCGATCAAAAAGAAAGAAAAGAAAAGAGAAGAAAAAGAAAAAAACAAAAGGCAAAGAGCACCAACATGGGCTTTTTTGATAGCGAATCCATTTGGGGTGAGACTATAGCACGTTTTATCATCCAGCTGCTTCTCATGATCATCATATCGAGGCTCATGCACTTGGTGTTGGATCGTTTGCTCAAAGAACCATTGGTGATATCAGAGATCATAACAGGCATTATATTAGGTATGTTCCTGAATGTACGGGCTATGCTGCAACAGATCTGCTGGTTTTTTTTTTGGTCTTGGGCAGACATAGGAGAGATTCAACGCAAAGCACGATTGTAATAACGAGCTTTATCACCAATAATAGGTCCTTCAGCGTTTGGAAAAATACCAGGGTTCACAGATAGAGTCTTTCCTGCCAGCAGTATCCCAATTCTATCGACCATTGCCACTGCCGGCCTGCTCCTCTTCATGTTCATCGTCGGTATGGAGCTTAATGTGAGCATGTTTTCCAAAAACATCAGATCTGCCGTGGTCATCAGCGCATGTGGTATTATCATTCCCTTCGGAGCTGGCTGTGGTATGGGTGTTTGGTTGTGGGACTGGGAAGGAAGCGAAACAAGCACTGCGAATTATGGCGATTTCCTTGTCTTCATTGGGGTTGCTGTGGCGATCACGTCATTCATTGCCTTGACTCGAATCATGGTCGAAAGGGACATATTCCACAGCAGGATCGGGGTAAGACAGGATTGACAATATCCTCCTCAACCAACAAATATCTTCCTCCCTCCAACAACCTACAGCATTCTTTGCTGGACATCTGGTTAAGACCTCACTTATTCTCTCTCTCACTCTTTTCCTCTTTGAAGGTTGTCGTTGTGACAGTTGCAGCTTGTGATGATGTGATTGCATGGTGTTGCCTGGCCTTTGTGATTACCTTGGTCAAGTCATCCGATTATGCTGGCGCGGCCTACACCGCCATTGTAGGGGTGGCCTACATTCTGTTTTGTTTCTTTATACTCAGATATATTTTTCGCTGGATATGTCGCAAGTGGAGGCTCTACAAAAGCATCAACTCCTTTCTTCTGGCCTTCATAATATGTGGCATGTACGGCTCGGCCTGGTTAACGCTTGAGATTGGAATCCATGAAATATTTGGTGCATTCATCTTTGGCCTCATAATGCCCCGAGAGCGCAATTTCTCTCACAATATCACAAAGAAAATTGAGGATCTGGTTGTTGCTTTACTGGTGCCGCTGTATTTCGCTAAGACTGGGCTCAACGTTGATCTCTCCACTTTGGACAGTGGCACTGCCTGGGGTATTACTGCAGTACTAACCGTAAGTTACATGCAATAATAGACAAAATTCCCTGTTATTTAAACAAATATGCTGACTCCATGATTCTTTTGCACATTCACCCGTTCAGGCTGTGGCTATTGCGAGCAAGCTGTTCGGATGTGGCATTCCTACATATCTCCTCACTTCGCTGAACTTTAGGGAGAGCGTAATGCTTGGATTTCTAGTGAGCACAAGGGGCCTTACAGAGCTTATAGTGCTCAACATTGGTTACTCTCTGGGCGTCATTGATCAGCGCATGCTCACCATGCTTGTTCTGATGGCTTTGGGCACCACCTTTATCACTTGTCCCCTGCTGGCAATTATCCATCCTCCAAAGCAAATATTCCTCTGGGAACGCATTGATTTTCTGAAGGGAAAAGAGTTTTCCATTCTTCTGGCAATATCAAGCAAGTCTGAGGCTAAGAGGCTTGTCTCTTTCGCTCGATCCTGGATTCTTCTGCATATCAAGGTACATATTCACTACAGAGGGGAAGACTTATTTTTATGCGCTCTCAAAATTTGGTACTCAATGTATTTCTTATGCAAAACTTAGAATCGAGCTTTCGCGCTTCGCCTGAAGGCAATAGACGATATGCCCAGCACATACATGAATTGGGACAATACGGATGAGCAAAGAATCGAGCTAAGCGAGAAGGATGCCATAGAATATCAAGAAAAAGGCCAGACTGATGAATTTGAAGAGGAGGATATGAACAATGATGGCGAGTACCGACCATCCAATGAGATGAGTATTTACGAGTTGTGGGTAGATAGACTTACATTCGGCCTGTGGTCTCGGATCATGCATGACCAGGATGAGACAGTGGACAAAGACCCTGTGTCTAAATGCATCAAGGAGCATTCCCAGCAATGCGGGATAAAGAATCTCTCTTTGATCAAAAAATTCTCCCCAGATATCAAGAAAGACATCTGCTCCATCTCAGCAAATGTGGATATGGTTATATTAGGTGGGGCTGATCTTAGAAAGAGAAGACAGCCGGGCCGAAAAGATGAGGACAGTGCAGAAGGTGGATTAGCCCTGCTTCAGGGAGGAGTAACCGGATATGTATTGAAGCATGCAAGGCAAACCAACGTTGCCATTTACTTCGATCAAGCGAATCGTTTGTCTCACCTGGAAGATGAAAGCAAAGTAGCGAAGCACGTGCTCATTCCTTACTACGGAGGGAAGTATGACTCAATCGTGATTCGTCTTGCAAGGAAGTTCATCAAGGAAACCAACAACATTTGTGTCACGATCTTAAAGCTTCGCGTTACCAAGCAGAAAAAGAAGAAGCCCCAATTGGTTGAGCTGCCGAGCCTCAAATCTACTTTGAAGAAGTGGGACAGATCGAAGAAAGGCCAGGAGGAGAATAACGAAGGCAGCAAAGATCCTTGGTCCACCACCACCACCAACAGATCTGACGATGAAAGCAACAGCGATCTAAGTAGTTCTCAACACAATCTCCTCAATAGGAAGAAAAAGGAACAACATGATGATGGCGAAGGCGAAGGCGTTGTGGATATTGAGAAGGGTAAAAAGAAAAGAAGTGGAGAAGAGGAAATGGAGGACCTTGATAGATCCAAGGAAAATGAGATTGAGAGTGAGAAAGAAGAGGAAGAGGAAGAGGAAGGATCAAGACAGATGCATCAGCACCAAAAACAAGTGGATGGGAATAAAGTTGTAGAAAGAGATGAAGGAGAAAAGGAGAGAGACGAAAGGATGAAACAGCTCAGGATGTACAGGAGAGACAAGGTCCTATGTGCCGCTTTGAGACATGCTGGCGCTAGGGTGGTCAGCGCTGAAGGAACAATGTGGGAGATGCAGGCCATCCAAAAAGAGCTCGAAGCCCAGGAATACGATTTGCTGGTGATCGGAATGGGAAAGAAGCTGCGCAACGAGTCTACCATTGAATCTCTGCTCAATGCCTCCACTCCACTGCCTTCCATGCTTTTGGTCAGGCAGCAGGCGATGAGAGGCATACCAGATGTTGATGGCTTCAGCATTGATGAGAAGGGTAAGGTTGTCTATAAGTAACTTACAATAGGAGGAGAGTTTCTCTAGTGTGTGTGTTGTGTGTGTGTCAAGTGAGCACCTCCAGAGAACCCAAAGCAAAAAGGCCGCTCTCTTTAAAGAAACTATCAGTTGACAGGTATGATTGTTTCTAGTGTGGTGGCCAGTAAAAAAAAATCTTCAAGATGACTTTGTGGATTGAAGGTAGTTGGTTTGATAAAAATAAATGAATTTGAAACTTAATGAGCCTCTCTGTTAGTAGAAATTAGCGAGTTAAATATTTGATGTCTTCCTGTGTTGAAAGATAATGAAATGTGGAGAACTTTACAGTTTTAAAATGTTGTAAACAACAAATGCAGTTTTTTTAAGCCCTTTCTTTGAAAAAGTAGCAACACCTCATTATTCATACAACTGGTTGATGAGCAATTTTCCTAAAGTACCAAATTATTCATACAATTGGTTGAATAGAAATCGTAGTTTTTCAAATGAAATACCCAATTTGTGGGCGAGAGCCAATAAAAAACTCTAATTGAAAAAACGCACTCCCACTTTTTTCCGGGATTGGGCCAGTCGATCGAAATACTTTTTGACCTCGGGTCAGAAAAAAAAGAAGATCATCAAAAGAACTTTCGTTCAAGATTTATATTGTAATTTTGTGTTGATCGTATCACCATCCGACCAACTGGCATGCTAAGCAAATCAAAACCTTGACTTTGTGTTCGCCTCCTCTGGGTGGAGTGGTTCTCCACCAAACAACAACAACAATAAAGGCGACACAAAACCGAAGAGGAAGATTCTTGTAACAGCTGCACATATATAAGTGCCCGCAAACAGACCCCCACACACAGACACTCCCTTTCTCAACTCCCATTTAGCAGCATGATGCACAGGGCAACTTGCCTTGCGCTTGTCCTGCTCACGGCACTAGTCGCAGTGCAGGGGCTACTTCCGCAACACAATGTGCCTAGCACCTACCACTCGTTTTCGCCTAGTCTCAAAGTGAGGCACCACCTAGAACGAGATGCTCGTGGTAAATTATTTTTAAATTCATAGTTCATCTTGCTTAAAACATAGCAACAAAACACATTCAGAATTGCTGACGCCTGTTGCTGTTAATAATATTATATAATTATCAGGTGCTCCCAAGCCGTTTACTTCCGCCAGAAGAGGCGCCAGTGGCAGCTCCATTGCAATGGAGTACCTCACTTCCAAGTGCCCCGGCTCCCAATGGGCTATCACTAGCAGCTACACCACCAAGCACAATGGCGTCACTCACGTTTACCTTGTCCAAGTTACCCAGCAAGGTCTCCGTATTGCCAACAGGTAAAGTGTTGTGACAACACGTCACGTCTTGTGAAACATCCATAGTGCACATACATGTATCTCTTCAAACGACCACCAGGTCTTACTAACTAAATGCTGTTGACCCACAACAACAACAACAACAACAATAACATAGCTATGCCAACGTCAATCTTGACCCTGTAGGACGCGTTCTTAATGCTGGCGAGTCCTGCGCCAATGCCACCTCGCTGGTTAACTTGGCACGTGAGGCCTCGATCAGCGCTAAGGATGCCATCGCCAAATTCGCTGCTCAGCTTGGTCTGATGGGAGCCCTACAGAAAACCGATATCCAAATGCGTCAGGATGGCGTCAACAAGTTTATCTTCTCCAACACTGGTTTTGCTATGGCAGATATTCCCGTCGACCAGGCCTACTTGCTCTTGGACCAAGAACAATCCCCAGTATTGACTTGGCACATGGAGGTGCAGCTTGCCGATAACTGGTTCGATGCTCACGTGTCTGCCAAGACAGGTAAGCATGCCATATAATAATAATAATAGATCTAAAATAGCTCCAGAAGAGGTGGTTGACCACAATTTTCACGTGTCGGCTCAGGTGATGTTTTGTCAATGATTGATTGGGTGAGCTGGGATTCGTATGAGGTCTATTCCATACCCAACTTGGATCCTAGCCATGGAGACCGCGTTCAGAGGGTTAATCCCTTTGACGCTTTAGCTTCTCCTAAAGGCTGGCTTGACCAGGGTACCCTTTGCTCAAGCTTTGTTGTTAGATGGTTTCATTTGATGATTGACCAAAAACAACCTCTGAATAATTATTTTATGTTATTAAGGATTGGGATCGGGCCAGTTCACTACTACAGTGGGAAACAACGTTTATGCTCAACTCAACCCGGCTGTATGCATCTTCTCTATATCGCTCAGATCATTTTCTCTTTCACCTTTGTTGTTGTGGACTAATGTGTGATTCTTCTTGTATTGTTGGTTATTAGAATTTGAGAAGCTTCACCTACAACTTCAGACCCGATGGCGACACGAAGAGGGCATTTGAATACCCGATCAATTTCGCCGAACAGCCTTACAAGAATAAGGAGGCCGCACTTGCCAACCTTTTCTATTGGTACTTACTTGATGATGATGATGAAACCTGTGTGGAGTTCATTTCATGCTGGCAAGCTAAATCATATTATTCACCATTTTTTTCTCCCTCCTGACAGGAATAATGTCATTCACGATATATTCTATTTGGCCGGATTTGATGAAGTTGCTGGTAATTTCCAAGAGAACAACTTTGGCAAGGGCGGCTTGGACAGTGATGCCGTAGAGGCCAACGCCCAAGATGGATCTGGCTTCAACAATGCCAACTTTGCTACTCCTCCCGATGGCCAGCGCCCAAGAATGAGGATGTACCTTTGGGACTGGGCTAATCCCATGAAGGATGGAGG
>MRZZ01002190.1:0-13202 GCA_002025285.1 Acanthamoeba comandoni | reverse complement strand
CTTCTTCTTCTTCTTCTTGCACGCCCTCGGCCATCTCCACTTGCAAACGGCCTTGCACTTCTGCTTGGTCGTATCGGCCAGCGAGCACCTGGAGAAGGGTCGATTTGCCAGCACCAGAGGCTCCCATGAGGGCGATCATGTTTCCAATCTTCAAGTTCAGTTGGTGGACTTGTAGAATGCTGTGGTTTCTCTTTCGGAAGCAATCATGAAAGGGAATGAACCTCTTTGGTCCCGTGAGCCGTTCCTTGACTATGAAGGTGATGTCTGCAAGTTTCAAACTTACCAAGAAATCTGTTGCCAAGGGATCATTAAGTCCCAGTCCAACACGAACAAGAGTCATAGCCTTCTTCCTTTGACCGCCCTCAGGTGCTTGATTTGTCTTGTCCTTCAACTGGATATCAGCCCATGTAGAGATTCCCCAATTGCCGACAGTACCCGTTCTTGCATGGTTGACAATGACCGAGCCATTGGATCTGATGAGTGAGACCTTACTCTTTTGGCTTTCACGCAACTCCTTCATTTTCTTCTTATAGTCCTGATAAGCCAGCATCTTCTTCAAAACCACCATGTCTTCTTCGCTCAGATTCTCCAGTAGACCTCTAATTCTTTCTCCAGACTCTAACGGGTCCTCTTGACTCATGTTGCCTATTAGAATTTATTGATTCAGTTGCCACTTATGGTTTGCCTTCTATCAGCTCTTGGGTGTGTCCGTCTCTATACAGACTTGTTCTTCTCTTCTTGAAGAAGTTTCTCAACTAAATCTTGTTTTGAAGAGTCTGGGTAGTATGTTAGCCAAACAATTTGAAGAAATCTCTGTCCTGGTTTATCCAACGCAGTTTTGAAAGGTTGCCATCAATGTTAATGGCCATACCTGATAAGCTTTCCCCTGTAATACTCTGTTACAGGGTGCAATTAGTCAAGATTTGATCCTGTGCAGGGAATGGCCCAAAACGAAAACCCAATTGAATTTGATATCTAATTTGCATATCATGCGTGACAAATTTTTGCAATTCAATTCCCACTGGGAAAGGCTCAGACTCTGTAGTTTGTTGTTTGTTGTTTGGGAATCGGGGCAAGGAGGTTTTTTTTTTTGTTGCAAATAGGCAATAATATCTCTCTGTTTTTCACTCTTTTGTTTCCATTCCTTCCCACTTCCTATTACCACCTCTCTTCCTCCTCAAAATGCCTGTGTGCTGTCCCCAATGAGAGTTCACCAGAGAAGTAATGACATTCTTTCTCTGGGGCACAACACCAGCCAAACCAAACACTTAAAACCTCAAAAAATGGCTGCCATGACACCCAGTGCTGTGCCCACTCGCTAAGCAAGGCATAACTGTACTTGGGTTTTTTTGGAAGCAAAACTTGCCCAAGCTATCACTGTAGATACCGACTATTTACTGATACTAAATCATGATTACTTTCACAACATCAAATGAAATGATGTTTGCACTTCAAAAAAGAAGAGAGAAAAAAGAGTGTGTGTGCATCCGCCGGGAATTGAACCCGGGTCTCCCGCGTGGCAGGCGGAAATCTTGCCACTGGACCACGGATGCCTCTGGTGGCTCAGAACTATCTTGAAGTTTCTGGAAAGACCAAGAATAAAGGAACTGAGAATAATTTAGGAAACAGAATTTGGTTTTTAAACTTTTCACCTTCCTTTTAGCCAAACAAATTATCTAAGTCTACCATATCTTGTCACCAGATCACAGATACCTTAGTGTAAAATCTTTTTATAAATTGATTATGAATAATCTTACATCTTTTAGCTCTTAAGTTTAACAACTTGTTCCATTTTTTTTTTCAAGTTGCCACTCTATAAAAACAAAGAATAAAAGCCTCAAGAAAATTTACAAGTCCCTAATACAAACATTGTCGTGCAGAAGTTGACATATGACAGAGAGTTAAGCTTTACTCACGCTAAAGGCAAAAATTTTTCTTGCCAAAATTCGAGATGGGGGGAGGCGCCCAGCTATTTCCCAGACCACCATGAATCAGATTTTCTTTTCTCTCTTTTTTTTTCTTTTTCAGTGCACACAGAGCTGGCATTTGGGTACAACTGGTCTTACTGCAGCAGAATAATCAATGCTGGACAAAATTCCTCCCGAATTGTTGCTGCACATCGCCAAAGAGAATGCCTGTGAGTGTTCTGCGTCTGTTCTCATGGTACTGCCTCTCGTTTCACGAACAATTCACTACAGCATCTCTTGCATAAGGAGATTCCTGTTTGAGCAGTATAAGCAGTGGCACAGGCGCATGGTGATTCACTCTGCTCCTCTGGCTGACAAAGTGATGCGGCCCACACATTGTACAGACATTGCTCTTCTCAGTTTAATGGAAAATGGTTACTTTGAAGTTGCAAAGTGCCATATTTTGGCCAATTATCAAGCCATGAGCGAAAGCCTGGGGAGGACGGCAGGCTTGGGTTTCTGCCTGCACATTGCATGTAAACAATCTACCATCAATATTGAAGAAAGCAGGGATATGTGGAAGTGGATGACTGACAAGTTTGAACAGTTGTCAGAGATGAAAGTATTTTATGAACTTTTTTTGATGACATGCACGATTCGCTTCACCACAGACAAGAAGGACTGGCATAGCATTTCAAATATTTCAGAGCTCTGTTCCCTCATAGGAATGCAATTGGAAGAGTGCCCACACCTGATAGATGAAGACCATTTTCCTGGAGAAAACAGCACAGTCATGTTTGCCAAAATGAGACATGCTGCCTGTGCTTTGGATGACTTGGCTCTCTACCAAAGGGCATCTGATTGTAGCTGGTACAGAGGATTCATCTCTCAACTCCAAGACATCAAGATGGCCATCTCTCATGGGGCAGTATCTATACTGGAATATATGGACATGGAAAAGGATGGCATGTTTCATCTGAGACAAAATATAGAATATGGCTGGGCAGGTTTACGCCGAGCAGTCGTCAAAGGTCTCTACTCGATTCCCAATACGCAGCGCATGACGAAGATGATGCAATTCTTCGAAACACATATTCATCCCTCCATGGTCAAGCAGAAGAAGAAAAATGATGATCAATATAATGTCAGAATTGACAGGATCAAGAGAGTCAGGTGGCACGGTCTGCCTAGCGAGAAGGCATTGCATGTGTTTGGGCAGTGCAAGGGTAATGAGAAGACTTGTCGTCGCTTGAAGTGGACAAGAAACCAGGACCGGTATATATCGGAGGAGGCTCTCCTTATTCTGCACAGCAAAGTGCTTTGTCAGAGGTCATTCATCTTCCTGGCTATGGATTATAGCTACAAGCAGTTTCCAGAATGGATCTCAGTGGGCAGGTGTGAACTTATAACCTGTTTCAGTTCTTACCTCTACTGTACTCGACCGTCCGTCTACACTCATATCTTGAAGGAGCTAGTGTCGCCCACAACGTGCTATTTTGAGTTGGCATGGCCTTCTTTAAAGAAACGTGCTCGCATGTTCAGCTTCATGATTGAAGAAATTATAGGATTTACTGAACCAGCCAAAGACAGGACCACATTTGTCAACTTGATAAAAGAGATCACAGAGTGGGCACTTCAAGAAGGACACTACCACATTTTCTACATGCTACGGCGATGTGGAGGACGATTCGATTCTTTCTACGACAGGCATGTGCCATTCACAATGTACACAGAAGCGATAAACGTGGCATCTTCCGATTGTGAGTTTATGCAGTTTCTGTCCGAAGAAGAGGACATGCAGGATGGATTTAGAAAGGTGGTTGATGCACTGAAATCAGAGACAGAGCCTGTTGTGGATATGAGGACATATGCCCAGTTTGTAGAAGAAGAAAAGGGAAAAGAAGAACAGTATCTGGCTAACCCAGGGCTGCAAAGGTCGCTCGCCCACCTGAAAGTCTTTAAGAGGATCTCAAAGAGCCAGAGACACAAGATAAAGGCCAACTTAAAAAGAGCCCTAACTGTAGATAAAGTGGGCCAGAATATATTTAATATTACATAAAAAACAACCAATATTTAAAAAATAACCACCAAAATGGTGACAACAAAGAGATTTCATGTGTACAAGAAGCCTGAAAACAAGAGGAGGGAAGGGCGCTGGGGATGGGATTCTTTAAGATCTTTGGTCCAAGGCAGGTCATCAAGGCCTGAAGATTCCGGAGGTCAAGGCTTTTGGTCCAGCAAACACGGCCCAGTCTGCCGTATGCCCTTGATGAAGCAGAGCTCAGGCAGATTCACCCCAGCAAGGCCCCACTTTGAGTTGGTGTAGTTGAAAGGCTTGCCTACTTCAATGCTGTTCTTGTTGAGCCCTAGATATTTGGCGATTACTTTCAACTTCATCTTGTTGACTCTGGCATTAGGGCCTCGTTGCTGGTGGGTCTGGTGCAGCACAGCATAGGGACTCTTCAGGCCAGCAGCAAGCATACCTTGTTGCGACGCCATGATCAAGAAGATATTGTCTATGTGAAACTCAATTCCTGGTCAAGGAAGAATTAGAAAAATTTCCATCATAATATCTTTAGACACACAATTAAGGTATGCCTCATGATGGTGATGGTGATGATGTTCGACTTGGACTTACCTAACTCGGGATAGCCTCCCATTCGAACGAAGTCCTCAGATTTCATCAACAGGAAGTCCCCCGAGTACAAGTCAGACAGGCCATTGATTTCCCCAAGTGACCGTGCCACAATGGGGCCTCTGATAGAATCAGGATTTTGTACGTCAGGCGTCCAATTCAACATTCCTAGGGCCCTGTTGTAGAGTTCCTCCCCACTCTTAAGATCTAGTGGCACTTTCTCTGGCAAGTTAAGCCTGGCCGCCCTCCAGTAGACGTTGCTCTGCCAGAAGCTAGGTGTGCTGAACAGAGAGCCCAGCTGAGGTGTTAATATGTCA
Source organism: Acanthamoeba comandoni (assembly GCA_002025285.1). NCBI lineage: Eukaryota > Discosea > Longamoebia > Acanthamoebidae > Acanthamoeba > Acanthamoeba comandoni. The sequence continues at coordinate 8,343 of MRZZ01002190.1, read as the reverse complement.
TCAATGTTCAGCAACACAAGGAATTGGCCCAGTGACCGCCTTGCTCCCACGTTCTTGGTCACAAACTCAAGGCACACCGGACCCTCTTGTGCAAGTTCATATGGATCTAAGGAGGACACGCAGGGAGGGGTCAATTTGGTCATTTCCTCAGGTACCCCTATGATCCTCACCATCTCCAGTGATTGCAGCTCCAGTTGTTCCCAGCGGATAAGCCCGATGAGAGAGTCATTGACTGTAGGGGCCCACTGGATGACGACAAGCTCTGCAGAGACATTGTTTGCTCCCATGACAAAGTCCAAGGAACGGGCAAACACTGTTAACCTGTGAGCCATGCTCTTAGGGTCAAAGTCTGGTGTTGAGACTTTTGGCACACCAAAGCCAACAATGAAGCTGTAGGTAGGTTTGTTGTTGACGGAGGGGTTTTGGTGGACAGTTGAAGGGTGTCCAGATAGCAGTTGTTGATTGATGGAACTCAAAGGTGAGGCGAGAGGAAGGGAAGGGGAAGAAACAGATACCCCATCGCAGTAACACGGCGAAGAGCTATTCCAGTCCGCGCCAGTTGTTGATCTGGTGGGCAACATGCAATACACAATGAAGATAGCCATTGCGCTATGAAAGAAGACAAGATTCAAGTGTTAGACATACATGTTGCCAGTGTTCTGCGTAGTTTTCAAACTCCTCTACAAGCCACCAAAACAGTGTTGGTAAAACAAACCAAAGCAAAGCGGCCCACGCTCCTTTCATTTGCATTGCGAAACTGTACACTCTTTTCTTCTTGTTGGAGTGCAAGGACAACCCTGAGTGAAGGTGAAGTGCTGCACACCAACATTTTCCTAATAGTGTGCCGTTTTTCTGAATAGTGTGCTTTTTTTTTAAAAATTAAGCTGTCAGAAGATAAATAAACTGTTCACGTGTCCCTTCAATACTTATATTTAAGTTTACAGATTTAAAAAAGCGATAATTTGCGGGCAAGCAACCAATTTTAAGTAATTGTTCAAAGCCTGATGTTTAAATGTTGTTAATGATCTTCGTTATTTTAATTTTCTTAAGAAAACGGAGTCACCATCTTAGGAAAATTATAATAAAAGACCTGATGGCGAGAGAAACGTGGCTGTGGGCAGAATCCTCGCATGATGTGAAGGGTGTTGGGCTTTATTGAAGGGATTGGGCCAAGACAACATGTGCTTCCCATTCATGAAAAAGCACAGGCCGCTATCGTGAGCACATTTTTTTTTTTGTCGAAAAAAAACGCAAGAAATGGCCACCAGCAGGATAAACGTTGAAGGGAAGTGGTTTTTGGCAAGATGATATCATGGTTGTAGGAAATATTAGACTTCTCTTGGACAGAAACACCGTTGGTCTTGCCATTCACTCTAGAAAGCTTCACCAGGTCATCGTGATGCCCATGGGCCTTCACTACTCTCAGATGAACAGTTTACAAAAAACGAGTTGCAAGAGGACAAGAATGCTGATCTGGTCCATCCTTGCACCATTCTGAAAATCGCTTCGTTTTGTGTCTCATGAGAGACATAGCGGTGATATCTTTTTCTCTTTCTCTGCAGAGAGCATCCCAACAGATTCGTGTATCTTTCGGGGCTCCGTGATGGCCCGATATTTGCTGATAATTGGTCGGGCAATCTGAAAACTACATTGTATTTTTTTGTTAATGTTAGATCACCAAATGACTTTTGTACCCTCTTATGCTGGCCTACACAGTTTCAAACATATTTATTTTATACGTATATTATGTCCCCCTGAGGGTTAATGAATAATTTGAAGAATCTTAGGCATTCGGAGCGTGTTTGGAAGGCAGAAGCAAGAGGTACCACTTCAGCATGACTTCAGCTGGAAGTCAACAGTCAAACTTTTACTCGTGGTCAGCTTTTTTTTTTTCAGTGTAGTTTAACGAACGTGTCCCTATTAGAGAGGAACAGCTCAGTGCAATCTGAGTTAGGCCGCACCTTGAACACCACGTTCTCAGTAATGAAATGAATATAGCCAATTGTCCACTCCCCTGCACTTGCACGAAAGACCAGGTGACCTTCGGCGTAACGGTTGGGCTGCATGGTCAGGTGGAACTCATTGCTGCCACGTAGTTGCCTGCCTCAACTTGTGTTGGCTTTAGTGTCATTTAGACCAATCAAAAGTGCATGAAGTGAACCACATTAGATAAAGTTCCATACTAATACCCAAGCGTTTATTACACATTATCAGGAGGAAAACACCCACGACACTCACTCACTACAAGAACTCTCAAAGACCAAAGGCATGGAAGGTAATTTCAAGCAAGATATAATTCAATGGTCTTTCCTTCCAAGACTCAACAACCTATCCCACATGTAGAGGAGTTCCGCACTTGCTTTTTTGTATCCCCAACAGTCTTCTACCTTTAAGACAGTGGCTTGTATTACAAAAAGACAAGAGCCAATTACAATTACATTATCTGATACAGCTCAATGGTTACATCTGCTGATGGAAACTCTGTCCAGATTGGCCAAGAGAGCCTTTAAGACAAAATCTCTGTAATGTATGTTTTAATGTATTTGGCCTCTCTTTGTTGGAAATAGTTGAAGTGACCCACTGTATTATTCTCAGCAAAAATGGTTCCAACACATACATGTGACTGATATTTGTAAATGGTACACACATCATAATCTAAAACACCCTCAGTAGACTGTGGAGGCATCCGTGGTCCAGTGGCAAGATTTCCGCCTGCCACGCGGGAGACCCGGGTTCAATTCCCGGCGGATGCACACACATCTTTTTTTATGCTTTTTGTAGAGTGTAAAAAAACAACAACTAAACTGTTTTTCTTTTTGTTCTGTTTGTACTTGTTTATCATTCAGCCTGCACATTTGTTTCAAACTCAAAAAAAAAAGTTTTGACTGTGTCTGCGACTACCACCAAAAAAGCAAACAGTTGCACTCTGGTTGTGGTTGCACTTGGGTTGCAGTCATTTTTTGGTTGCATTTGGAATCACAGTTTTTGGACCTTCCTCATATATTACAAAGACAAAAAGTAAATAAAGCAATAATCATCAAACTTGCTTGGAATCTCAGTTTTTGGACCTTCCTCATAAACTTACTGTCGGTAAAAAGTTAAAAATGATAAACAGGTTGCGTCAGCCGGGAATCGAACCCGGGTCCCATGCTTGGAAGGCAAGGATGCTGCCTCTATACCACTGACGCTCCCACAGTAACATTAATTAAAACACAATTTGTTTTTGTGCGTTTATTGCTACTTTGCTAGCATAAAAAAAAGGTGCAATAAAATTTAAAGATATATATTTTTCCTTAAATGCTGCTTTCTTTTTTGGGTAATCAAAAAACAAAGGTACCTCTGGTTGCTTGCAATGTTTTCGCAATTATTTTTATGCCTTTGAATTGAGCATAAAAAAGAAATTGTTTGTACATGTATGTATGACAGACAATAGGAGGGAGAGAGATGTGAATGTGCTCTGCACTGTACACACCTGATTGATTGTTGCTCTCTTTCTAATTCTCATATGGGCTCACACTGATGGTAGCAATGTCACCAGAGCAGTGTAGCCCTCCTCCTGTGGCGCTGCCTTGAATGGAACAAGCAACACAGCCAAGAACGCAAAGAAGCTGCTACACACAGAGATACCCCACCCAGCATGCATTCCAAAGCCGCTGCCAACAGGCTCACAGAACTGGTTGCCTACTTTGCAATCCCTTGCTAGACCCCCATTGTCTGATCTTGCAGCCTCTGGGCGGCAGAAGATGATGGTCCATGTTGTCACCGTGGCGAGGAAGCTGATTACTGCAAGAATTCCAAGTGCTCTACGAAGCTTGTGTTTCCATACCACCTGCCAGTGTGACCAGAACAATCTCAGCAAGAATAGTACTTAAAATGAGCATGAAGGAAAAGCAAGACAAGGAGGGCAAGGAAACATCAAACATACACTGACTTTAAATGCAAATAGTGAAAGTGCTGAGAACTGAAGGATTAGAAGAACCAAAGAGAGGAACGCCATTGTCGCAATGACAGCATACATGGCCCTAACATTGGACCCAACACAGCTGTCACCTGAGCCATAGCTGCAACTGTTGTGCTCAAAGTTTGCAAAGAAAAGGAACTCTGTCACAGTTCCTGACTGCCCAGTCTGGTTATAGTAGTACCAAGGACATGGAATTGAAATGACCACAAGCACAAGTGCACAGAATGAAACAAGCCACGCGGTAAACAACCGCTTGTTGACTGGCCACATAGTCTATCACATCAAGATGTGTTCTGCCACAAAAGAGGAAAAATAAAACAAACTAAAAGCAGCTCCAGCCAGAAAGAAGAAAGAAGTTGCAGAGAGAAAGATTGAGGGAATAGTGCTGGTCGTGGACAAATGGGACCCTCCCCCCATAGCAAGAATGATTCGCGATTGGCACGGAGAGGAGTAACTGAATTGTTGATTGGCGCGATTGATTGGGAAGCAAAAGTTTTGTTTAATTAACAATGGAACGTTCATTGTTAAAGGATTGATTAGAGAGGATAAAAGGTCCAGCGTTTGTTATGGCAGTAAGGAGGCAATTGGTGCACAAATCACTCCCAACTGTGCTATTCTTCTTCGCGGCGTGGGCACTCTCACGAATGTTCTTGTTCAGTTTGATGAAGACGAACTGCTAATTGATTGAATGAATGAATGCCACTGTGTCTTTGAAAGGAACTTGCTCCTCACTTCTTTGAAGAAGATCTAACATAGACATACATGCGGTCTGGCATAAATGGCCAGCTGGGAATGGGCGCCACTTCCTCAAGCTGCCAATGCCTTTCCAAGAGCAGATAGAAAGCAGAGTCAGCAGTGCAGCTGTGGTGCCCCACGTGGATGACCTTCTGGCCGCCATGAGAATGGAACATTGAGAGCAGACTGGAGGCCATTGGGCTGCGCCACGGCGGCCAACACAGAAAGAGGGTCCACTGATCCTTGGCGTAGCTCTCAATCACTTCCTGGCCCTGGGCGGGAGTTACTTGGGTCCACATGGGCCTCGTGAGGTAGAGAGCCTGGGAGTTGGAATCAAAGGCAGCGACTTGGATGTGGTGAGCTCTCATGAGGGCAGCCCAGTAGCCGGTGGCAGCGCCAATCTCAAGGATGGGCTGATGACGGGCCAGGCAAGCCATGGCACGTGGGTCAGGCACAGCATAGGCATAGATCTCAACCATCTGTTCGTACTGCGCCCACAGGTCTTTGTGCTCTACCATCTGAAGAACACTGTTGTTGGCAAAGTCCATGCTGCTGTTTTTATCCTCACCACCATCAACTGCTTTCTCTCCACTGCCTTCATCTGCTTGTTTTGGTTCCACTTTGTTTCTCTTCTCATAACCATCATTGTCAAAGGATCCCAGCAAAGCAATTGCGTCCTCTGAAAGCAATTCTCTGTACAGTTTCATCAGTCTCAGGTAATGGTGCAGGTATGGATTAGATCTATATCCATTCGTCGTGGTGTCTGGCCCATGCAGCCTCCAGAAGCCATAATCCTGCTGGTAACACTGTTGCCACCTCTTGCACACAAAGAATAGTCGCAGAGCAGTTGGGCACACATCTGAAGAAGCCTCTGCGTGCCTAAAGATGCGTTGCAAAACGTCCGTGGGCAAGGCTTCCATCACAACTAGATTGGGGGGATACAAAGTAAATTCATTCCAGATCGTTGTTTGATGAGATGGCAGATACCCAACTGTAGGCGCTGAAAGGATCAAACTTTGGGGGGGGGGGAAAGCGATTCTCAATTAATGCATCAAACCTGCTCTTGCTTCTTCAGTGAAAGCTTCAAAAAAAAAAAGGAGAAAAGTTGAAGACTATAAGGTGATTTAATCTCTCCTCTCTTTGAATGGAATCTATTCTAATTAATAAATAACAAAACTTCACACACAACGGCACGCCTGGATGATGATGATGAGATTTGAAATCTCTCCCGCCCCCTCTTCTTTCACCTTCTGACTGAAATCTATCAATTCCTCTTAACGTCCTGCAGGCACTAGCTAGCTACGGGGCCTTTTCTACGACTGCCAACGAGAGCTGGGGATGAGCAACATCTTGGAGGTCATGAGTTTGTACATAAGACAGAACTTGGTGAAGCGCTCCGTCAGGTGATACTTAAACTGTTTGCGTGTGGGAAGGTGTGAGTTAAACGCAAATATATGAACGCGTTTGTCACATCACTCTCTCTCTCTCTCTCTCTCTCTTCCTAGGCCTAGACTTATATAGGCTAAGCATGCTCTGCTCTCTCTCACACATACTATGGCAAGGCCTATGGCTAATTCCATACATCTCTCTCCCTCCCTCTCCCGCTCTCCACACACACTATGGCAAGGCTTATGGCTAACTCCATACATCTCTCTCCCTGTTTCTCTCTGCTCTCAGTGCTGTCTTCTTCTTCCTCCCGACCAAGTGTGTATGTAATAGTGTTGAGTGTGTGTGGTAGGTTCTTGCCTCGTATTCGTCAAACTTTTCGCGGTATGTGAAGAATGAGAAAGCAAAGATACGATACAAGCGCCGCGCTAAGGTGCCAAAGTGCTTTGTGTTCTTTATGTTCACTCTATTTGTCATTATAAATACGTAATACATTGAGAAAAAGATGTATGGTTAGCCATTTTAGCTTCTGGCATAGTGGGGCTCTAGGGGCGCTTATGCGCTCAAGTGCTTTCCCAGTATGTTCGTGAGAAAGAGAGAAGAGTGTGAACAAAAGCAAAATTCTTTTTTTGATATTTGATGATGAGAAGATTGGGAGATAGAGTACACTGGCACATAGCAACTAGAAAAGGCAACAGTACCTTGAAGGGAAATTCTTGTTGGAGTTGAGCAAACTGGTTGCCTGGATCACGGTATTTATCATATAATCTATAGCTGGACACTGAAAATTATACTTCTGTTTAGCGATCTATTCTATGCTCTGGCCTGGCCTCCTCTCTCTTCTCTTCCCACACAACTACCCCCCTAGCTCTTCTATTTCTCTTTCTTTCATATTCTCTTCGATTTCTGTACAGAGACTTACCTCTTTGGGTGGATTGAATGCGCTGCAAAGGAAGACAAACTCTTCAGTTCCAACGGTCATCTTCATGCTGGGAGCTGTCTCAGCTTTGCAAATATCGTTGTGGAAAACAATAAACAAATGCAATTCCTTCAAGAACTGCCTTGAAAGGGGGAAAAAAAACATTTGTGGTGAGGACACCTGAGGAAGCTGCCCTCTGAGATTTGGGGGGGGGAGCAAACGAGAAAATAACTCTTACCTCAGATGTTCATACATCCAAACGCTTGGGGAAACACCTTCTGGGAGAGCAATGATTGTTTCAATGTCGGCAGGGTCCTTTCCTACAAAGATTTAAGATTTCCAGTTGAGCGTTTTTTGTGTTCTTGTTTTGTTTTTTGGGGGGGGTAATTACGAATGAGTTGTTGGAGATATTCTTCGACAGCGAGGGGGCCTTCTAGATTCTCATATGCCACAGGTGGCCAGGAATACAAATCACTGTTTTTGGTGCCTGGCCTGTTTCGGCGCAGTGGTCTGTTAGGTTGGCCCTCCATTGTTTTCTGCAGTTAGCAGGGGTCTGAGTGGGCTGCACTGCTGCTTTTTTATTTATTTATTTATTGTTGCTTTTCTTATGAATTTTGTTGTTGATAATAATTTTATTAAAAGGGAAAAAGAAAATTTTGTTTAGGTAGGGTTGTTAAGCGACTTATAAAAGAAAAGCTAAAGTCAACTTCAATAAGTGTTTAAGCTTGAAAGAAATTAGAATGGACATTTATTGTAATGAGGACAGACATGCACATGTCTAGACAAAAGAATAAAAAAAATTATATTTATTTATTTAATTTTGTCAACATGCAGTAAGACCCAACATTCCAGCATGTTTATTCTTTAATACTGTGACTGTCAGGCAAAGATTTTAAATTAAAAAATACACGTGAGGAGCATCCAAACAATTCCCTGTTTTGCTTCATGGTTCTCCAGACAAATCTAGAACTTTATGGAAAATACGATTAACATGTTTTGATATTTCTCGGATTGAAGCAAGCTTCCCCTTGCCCTGCCTAGAACCCTTGCTGTGTTGGTGCCTTCCAGATTTTCGCAGCAAGATGCAAGTGGCCACCCCATCACAAGCAGAAACTGTTGTAAGTGATGCCGCCATTCGAAACTCTGTTTGGCAAGGCGAAATACCTGTAGTCTTTCACCTTAATCCAGATGAAGTCACTAGCCTGCAGCCCCCTGAGCCATATTATGTACACTCCCCCCCCCCCCTAAATCAGTTTCGACCATTTGGTCTCACAAAGGATGTGTTTGTGGCCAGTTGCTTGTATCTCGTGGCTGCTACTTCCCTGCACTCACTTCTGCAGTG
>MRZZ01002156.1:0-10188 GCA_002025285.1 Acanthamoeba comandoni | reverse complement strand
CTTGATATGTATAGGGTCTTACCTGGTTCATCGCTGCTGTCGCTCTTGCTGTAATTTTTCCTCTTTCTGCGTCTATGTGAGGTTTTCTCTCTCTCTTTCGTTCTATTCTTATTCTTGGCTATCTTTTCTTTGTGCTGAGCCTTTTTATTTATTGTTTTGCTTGTAAAATCATCACTGCAGGGCCTTGGAGGAGGCAGAGTCACATTCTTTGAGACAGGACCAAACCTTTTAATGATAGAATTTGGCAACAAAACAAAAATAGAAATCATTGAGTATCTGAATTTAAGGGATTGAGTGTTCGCAAAATCAACTGTAGCAGTTATACCATTCAAGGATGCGACCAAACTGTTGGATGTGAACCACCTCTTTTCTACGCCCTACAAAGTAATGCAAAGAAGAAAGGGAGATTATGAGCTTACTACTTTGGAAATATGAGAAAAATAATGAGTACCTGAAATACAGGCGTCGCCTGTTGTAGCTTCCTTCGCTATTATCATTTGGGTTAACACAAAGCAGACACAAAAACACACATACAGAGAAAAAAGTGAGCAAGCGAGCACTTTTCCAAAATAGTAGCCTTGTGGCTTTTTAAATGATTAACAGAATTTGTTTGCAAACTAAGCTTACACACAACAAGAGATTTGAGGCACTGCATTATATTTTCCTCTTTCTCTTCTTCTTCTTTATGCCTTGCACTAAGGTTCAAAAAATTGGAGGGGGCAGAGTTACTTGATTGTTTCCATCTCCTTATGTAGAAAAAATGTGTACCTGGTGGGCTGCTTTCTCCTGCAGAGACGCCTGCCTCTGGGCGGACGCACTTTGAGAAATTTATAGAAGGCCCTCACAAAGGCCCCCCACTCTACCACTTGCTGTTCAGCAAAAATAAGGATATCATATTCAGCCATAGACATCACAAAAGCATCAAATTCTTATTACCTGCTTAGGGAAGTTGTCCAACCAAAAACGTTGTCCTTCTTCATCTCTAATAGCCATTGTAACAAATATCTCATCCAACTGCTCGAGACAATAGAAGCTAGTCAGAAAATCCAAGACTATCACAGGTTGCATAATAATTCTTCCTTCTTCCACTCAATCAACCAATGTACCTTAGAGGTTATCTGAGAAAAGGAAGGTCTGAAAGTAGGGTCTTGATGCCAGCACATCTAGCAGAAGAAATGTTAACCAAAAGAAAGAAAGAAAGAAAGGCTATTGGGATGGAATGTCACCTGCAATAGCTGCGCGAGTTGAACAGGACAATCTGGTGGGATAGTTGGCCTTTCTTTTTGCCTGCATACACAGTCTATCAGCTCCTCAAAATTGGTTTGAAACTGATACAGCTCATTTGCAGTTAACAATTCCTGTTATGATAATCGTGAATAAGATGAGATGGAATCCTGGGAAGTTGCCATGATAAGAAGAAAGGTTATACCCAAAGCAACAAAGAAAAAGAGAATACGTCATTTTTGGTTGTGAAAGCTGAATGATTGGAGGTGGGTTGGCCCAATACTTCCGGGCTGGCCTTTTTGGGATAAAAACTGCCCTCACCATCCATCAGCTCTGCAAAACCAAAAATTTCCAACTTTCACCACTCCACGGCCATCTCTGTACTCGATCTGCAGGCCAAAATTAGAAATGTCCATAAAGTATCCATATCTCGCTGCAGTAAGATCTTACCGATAAGTTAGCTGCACTGAGATCACTAAATACGTTGGCAGAATCAAAAATAAAAATTAGGGATATGTAGCAAACGGTCACCTTCCTTGTTTATTAAACCTGCTTACCAATGTGTGATGGGTGTGTAAGAAGTGTGTAGCCAGAGCATGCCTGAAGCGACATCGCTGGCCATCATCATGCGAGAGAATAGGCTCCACTGAGCCAGACCTCCCTTTTCCTGCCCTGCTTGCTCTTGCGTACGCCTAGTAGTTGTGAGTTTGAGGGCAACGAATAATTTGTATGCAGTATACTTATATGTTTAAGGTAAACAAAGAACCTTGAAGCAATGTGATTAGCTCTTAGAAGCCGCGCCAGTGCACCTTCTTCGAGAATCTCTTCTATAATTTTAAAGCGACCAGGTACAGTCACTGCCCCCAGACATGTCACCACATTGGGGTGCACGATGCTAAAGTGTATCAAATAATATTAAGTTCGATTTGGAGCTGTAAACCCCATGAAGGAAATATGATGGTGGATTTGAGCAAACGTGATTCTGTGAGCCACGGCTCTGCGAAACCGCATCAGTTTTTTGCCTCTGAGATTCTGTACCTTTGGCACCTTGATTACCACCTGTTAACCAATTACATATAATTAAAATTGTGTAAATGGGTAAGCAGGCAACATCTGAAATATATGCTGTAGGTTTACCTTTCTACCTCGCCATGTTCCTTCATATACAGATTCTAACCAAGTGTCCGCATGTGGGTACCAGCCAATCCTAGCACCAACACTGATCTCTCGTTCATCTATCTCACCAGCCAAAAAGCTGACCCTTTCCGCACTCTATACAAAACAGAAGTCAACATTGAAATTGAATAGAACACAACGCACTTTATCTGTATACGAAGTTCTGTCCAGTACCTTTGCATTGAAACTTTCTTCTTCGCTATCTTCACTTGCATTTCTTTTCCATTTCTTTTTTCCTTTTCCTTTGGTTTCCTCTTTCCTGTTTGATCTGTCAGCTTTATTCTTGGCTGCTTTCTTTTCATCTCTCTTTCTCCTGTTCTTTTTTGCATCTCTCTCCTCCTCTTCATCCTCACTTTCTCGAAGTTTCTTTGAGACGAAATCAATATCAATGTATCCGCCATCTGTTGAAGCAAAGATGTGCCCTGATACCTGCTCACCAGCATCTGTCAGCCTATGGTGAGCACCAGACCTTTTTAGCGGCCGTTGAGATGTGTGAGCATCATAAGAATTCAAATCTGCACTGACAGAATCTTTCACAGATGTGTGGCCAAAGTACTCATCACCAAAGGTGCTGTGTGCTCCCAAGTGATACAGGTTGGTGTTGTTGTTGACCAGCTTGCCTAGGTCGCCTTAATGGTAATAAGTATGGGGGTGGTGTTAGAGATGTGTGATGCCATATTGCCCCAACTGCAGCAAATCAGCAAGGAAAAAAATAAAAGAATGAAATGTAACAAACACTGATTCATTCAATACAGAAGGGGCAGAGAGGGGAGATGGTGGCAACTTGTGAGTTAATACTTACCAATGGCGCGGGCAGCTTTGTTGCCGAGCAGTGGTACCGCCGAATCAGAGGAATGGTGCAACAACTTAGCGGCGTGTTGGCTCACATCGAACAATATTTGATTCGAATTATGGGTGTGCGGCGCTGTACACAGGTAATCGCCGCTTTCGTACGGCGAGATACTCGATTTCACAAGATTATTGTGCATACAATTCTGGTAGCCCTTAAGGCACGAAATGCATTGATTTCCCGGCTTATTGATTTGAGCTATTCTATCACTTGATAATTTTAATTGTCTTCTCTCCTTTTGCGCTTCATAATCTGGTGCAGCTTCTTTAGAGATTGTATTTCTGCTGAGCCCTTCTAAACCGCTTGATTTTCGCCTGGCCATGCTGCCCTTGAAGCTCTTGCCCTTATTATCTTGTGGCAGTATTTTGGCCAACTCTCGAAAATCCTTCTCCATATCGAAGATGCTGGATCTTTCTACGAACTCACCCATCCAACTCCACAACCACAAACTTGTGAGAAACCAAACCACAACGTCGTTCTAGCGGCCTTGATCCCAATCCTATTCTCAAATTTTGGTTCTTTTTTTTTTGGTTCAATTTGCGCAGGGCCCTGGGTTTCTTTTTTTTCTGATTTTTTCAATTTTTCTTTCGCGGACAGTTCCTCACCATTCGGTGAGGAAAATTACGTCGACATTAATACGGGCCCTGTAGACAGGAATAGAGCCCGACACCGTCAGCCTCTGTGTACGTTACGACCAAAACGATGTCTGCAAACTATTTTTGAGGGTGGCCGTGGGAAAGGCCAAGGCCACGGCGTCCTTTGGCTGAAGATCATCTGTTAATCTGGGAATCTGGGAATCTCACCTTGCTCTGGTGGTGGTTTATGCCAAACAAGCAATCTCCATGCAACTAGAGAAAAGGCCTGTTGTTGTTTTCATAACTGTTACATGTGTTTCCTTTTGGTTTTTGTGTTAAAAGAAATTCACAGTTTTCTCATCCCATCTTTTGACATACAAGGAAAGAAAGAAGACGTATGGTGGTCAATTCTTGTTTGATCGCCACGCAGTCTACTCTCAAAACAGCCACATTGCCACACCATGCCTGCATAACCTTTTTCATTCTTCACCTGAAGGAGTGATATGGGCAAGACCTTAGTACCAAGGATTTCACTTTTGGGACAGGTGTCTGACTTGTTATAGTTTTAAAAAATGCTCATCTAAGAATCCAACTATATGACTGCATCTGAGAATGGACAGCTCGTGAGCAGATGCACTTGCAACTCCTCTGTGTCTGGCTGCCATGCACCACACAGCCCACAGTTTTCGCCGCCCTGTGTACCATACAAAGCAGTCAAAAAAGAAAGAGATGAAACATGGTTAGCCACATTCCTTAAGCTTCAGCAAATATATGTACCATTTCTTGAGAAGGTAGAGTATTTGTACTGGTTGGCTGGCTGCAGTTTTCATTACAAAGAACAAAAACATAATTAGAAGGTCTGGGCAGGATTAATGACACAGACAGAGTTGGAGGTCTCATGAAAAAAGTTGGAACGTACTCAATGTGTGCCTGCTCCAGATCTTCATTGTTGTTGTGGCACAGCACATAATGGGCTTCCATACCTGTCATGGGTAGATTAAGTACACTCATTCCATGAATGGAGAAAATGGGCTTAGGATGTTTCATACTTTTAAGGGGAACACGTTTTTTGCAAACTTCACATGGGCGAGTTGTGGCGCCGCACTGTTCCTTGTGGCCATGCAGATCCTTCCAAGGCACCACGTTGCTGCAATACTGGCACTCCACCAGCCTAAAGAACACAATCAAAGTACATGTGCATTGGTTTGAAGAAATAACATGCTCTTTCCTTTTCCCTCTCTCTGTTACCTTAAAGGGCATGCTGTTGCTTTGTGATCCACCATGGCGTCCATGTCAAACTGAGCCCCACAGGAGCAAGAAAGCTAAAAACGTTTACATTCATGAATGAGAGTAAGAAGGATAAATATCGTTTTGAAGAGGGAAAAGAATACCGCTGTGTGTTTGATTTCAAAGTGTTTATCCTTTTCTTTGAGAGGCAGTACGAGGTTGCACTTTGGACAATGCCAATGTTCCTCCTTTAGCGCTGCGCATCACATGTCAAAATGAATGAGAATTGTTATGTACATACATTGATAAATATATAAAAGATAAAGTTGCTGATAAAAAATAAGACATGTCAACACAAGCTAAAGCCTATTTGCTCAGTGAGCATACTGACCTACTTCACCACAATCAGTACAATGCCAGTGCGTTGCAATGTCATCTACAATACCACATATTGGGCAGTGCCAATGACTGGCTTTATCAGCAGCTCGCATCACCTGGTCAGTCACATGGGAATCGCCAAAGACGTAAGGAAGCTGTTGCTGAGACTATCATTGTCATCTAGGTACCTTGCCACAACCAGGCACAGAGCACCTATAATTTGTGCGCGAGCAGAAGGCCTCATGGCGCAAAGAGCTCACATCAGGGATCCAATGCAGACTGGTATCAAAGGGAAGAAGTTCAGATAGTAGAGGGGAAAATGGACAATGTGAAATCTTTGCTCTCTTCTACTCGTCCATTGTTATTGAACAACACTTTGGCAGAACTTACCAGTGCAGACAACGAACAAAACCATCTCCGGGTGGAGAATCAGAATGAGCTGTTTCGTCAGCGAGCACATTTCCATCTGTGTTACGCTCTTGCTCTTTCTTTTCCTCTTTCTGTAAAACTGGATAGATAGGAATAAGGTGTCACCACCAAAATTGCAATGTGGATTGAAAGAGTAATACCTTTAAAAACTCCAATTTGGAACTCTGCAGGAGATTTGTGTCCTCTAACACCAATCCAAAAGGGGCCTTTCTTTCTTCAAACAGAATAAAACCAAATTATTCAACACCATCTGTGTCTTGTGGTTCTCATAACCAAATACCTGGCAGGATCATTTGCGCTCAAGAGAATTTGTTCCTCTCCCGTCGTTGTAGATGCCCACGTGTGTCTGTGCCTTTGGTAGCAAGTCAAATGAAGTATTCAAGAGCACAGGAGTGGTACAGCATACCTATTAGGCTTTTTGTGAAGTTGATCGACATACAAGTCTGGGTCCCCTGAAAGAGGCTCGAGGACAATTACTAGACTTTCATTTTTTGCCTTCACCAGTATTTAAAATAGTGTTACAAAAAACTGGAACGTTATTCCAAAGAATTGAGGAATTTAGTATACCTCGTCTAACTGCTCAAACTTAAAATAAGCATACTTATCAGCTTCTGTTTTGCCTTTGAACTTTATCCCCAGCGTCAGCTGTGTGTGTTTCTGTGCAAATATAAAACGAAACAAAAGAGTTTGTCTGTTCATTAGCGAAGGAAAGAGACAACAAATGAGGGCAGGAAGAAAGGAACCTCGAGCACTGGTTGAAGTGGTGGCTGCAAGTCAACGTCGAGTTGGGCCTCCACAATGGAGATAGTATCTGAAGGCTGGCATTCAAGCACCATTAACTCGTGTACTTTGCCTTCACCCCTCACAAATATGTTCGTGCCTGTTCAAGGTAACAGTTAAATTTTTTGGTTGCACACTCCATCTTACCACCAACCTTTCAAAAGAAGCCATCTCTCTGCTCTCTGCCACTTCACTCCTCGAGTTCGTCACAAATAACAAACCAATAACCTTTTGCTAAGCTGCAGTAGTTATAGCTCAAATGCTCCTCCAAACTGGTGTGCGTGTATATGTGGTTAATAAATAGAATAAAAAGTATTGCGTGGAGACCTAGTCGTACACTGCTTTAGGATTCTCTAGATCCTCAAAATCTGCATTCAGGGGCTGTAATTTGATATATGTTCCTGTCAGCAACAAGAATACAGTTAATTAGGTGCTGTTAACAATTCCTGGCTGTTGTTTAAATTAATTCTCTTGCTATCACTCTCGGGCCCTCAATTGGTAAAGTGACTTACCCTTAGCAAGAGAGGCAACCTTGATCTTAATTTCGTCTCCTTCAGCTATCTTCAAGTTCTTGATCATCTGCATATCAGTAGAAGTTAATGTTTCCATATCTGCTATTCACACTGGCCATATTTTTTCATGGTAGCAAAGAAAGTGTCAACACACCCACAATGGAAGGATTGCTGCAGAGCTATGAGGAGATGTGAAATCAATGACCCCACAGTAATTGGCTGTCCCTAGTAGTTCATTACATAATGCACATCACATATGGGCAGGCTCTAGGCTGAATTGTCTCATATTCTTAATACTATTTAGACATGGATGGCGCATTTGTTACCTTCTTGGCCCCAAGTGCTAACTGTGCCTATTTGGAAGATAAGAGGCTGACCTTCAATAGCATCTCCTAACCTTTGCAGAACGTCAACAGGCAATATTACTTGATGTGATGCACCAGTCAATAAGTTAGTGGTTTGTTTTAGTATGAAGTGTTGTTGAGGTGAGAATGAAGAAAAGGTACTTTTGTTTCCAGTCTCTATTTCAGGTCTGCCTGCAAACGAAGGGCCATAGGCGGAATAGAGTCCATAGAACTGTTCAGTTGATTGGAAAGTCATATTGATGTTAGGAAAGGAACACAATTAAGAGGGAAAGAGGCAGAAGATCTCTCTTCTCTTCTCTTACTTTGCTCAAGGCGTTGGATGAGATGGCAGGTGATGGCGGTGCTGAGGATGAGCTTATCTGCAGCTGCAGTCTGCGTGCAAACTCAGAGTCGGTGAGGGGCTGGTGATGGTCTCCTGCTGAAGGCAATGGCTGACTGGTTTGTGCAGAGAATCTATCCTCTGCTTCCACCAAACGGGCAAAGTCTGAATCAGTTAATTCAACCCCAACTATTAAGAGAGAAAGTAATATTGGTAGCTCAGTTGAATGCCAAAAGAGAAGAAGAGGAATTTTCATTGTGTACAGAAGGGGAGTGTGGCCAAGGGGAGTGGGAGGAGATCTTAGCAATAGGCACCATTGTTTTCCTGGGCAGCAAGAAGTTTTGCAAATGCAGAATCGCCGAGGGGTGTCTCAAACTCTGCCCCATTCCTGCCCTTGAGAGCTCCTCTTGCTGCATCTTCCTCTTCTTGTGCAAGCTTGTGTGCGAACTCAGAGTCACTCAAATTCCCTGCTGAGGGAGGCGACGACGATGATGATGGGGCAGGGATCTTATTTGGCTTGTCTTCCTTGTGCTTCCTGTGAAGAAAAGATTTCATTGTTGTGTTATTGTATTGTTGTATTGTGGGTGCCACTAACAAAGTTTGTTAACAGTTAAACAAAAATGGGCACCAGCACAAAGTGGTGCAATTTTTGTTTTTTGTTTTTCCTTTTATTTATGCCACAAGATAAAGAAATTAATAAACATTAACATCTGCAGATGTTGTATTTGGATTTACACAGTTGTTGTTGTTGCATCATCCAATAAAACTCTCAAGCATATGGATTCGATTCTACCTTGGTGGCTTTCAATCTCAAAAGAATTGCTGGCAAGTTTCATAATAGCTACTTTTACTCTCTTGGCTTAACAGAAAAAGCTTTTGTTTCAACAACCATGAAAGGCCAGAAAAACGTGGGTGTTTTTGGTATAAGATGGACATGATCAAAGCTCCAAAGACATTACTTCAAGTTTTGATGCCACCCAAGGTAAAATAAAATCAACTGTTTATGAATTTTTATTGGATTTTTGAATTTGCCTTAAAAAGAATCATTTTTGATTTATTACTGGCCGAAGTCAGAAAATTCATTCCCGGATTTATCAGGAAATGATTGTCCGTCGTAAATAATTAATTTACGATTAAATGTTTAATTTGTGGTCTTCTCAGTGTTGCTCACCCCAGAAAAGAGAGATTACTTTGTTCGTGAAAGGCAAGAGCTCGCGCCCCGCCTGCTCAACAACCCAACACACACATCTTCGCATTGTTCTTTCGCCCTCTGAGGCGTTCTGCTTGTCTTAACCCCTTAGGAGGACAAAAACAGGTGAGTTTATCTCTATGTTCTTTTCCCCCTTTTTCCCTCCCAAAGGACGGCCACATTTACCTCTCATACAGCAATAGCCAGCCTTTTGTTGGAATGGAAACGTTTGGCACCGAAGAAAACACTTGGGAGACATTCAGAGAGTCGGTATGGGAGACCGCATGTAACGTAGCTAAGTTAGACCGTTTAACACAGGTACCATTAATCTTTTTTTTGTTGAGGGGGGGGGACGAAGAGCGTTTTGCACTTTTGTAAGGAAGAACAAAGTGTGACAATTGAAGACAAAATTGTTTGCACCCCTCCCAACAAACGAACACCCAATCCCCTCTGGCTGTCGAAGTCTTCTTCCTAAAAACGTTTGTTTTGGCTTGAGTTCATTCCCTTTCTATTCCTTCTTCCCCTTCCTCAAATTCTCTATCAAAAACCTAACTTGCATCGCCTCTCAATCTTAATGGCACCAGGCCATTCCTGTGCATAAGTTCTGTGCAGCTTATTTAGCCACTCTCAACGCCCCTCATGTTGAAGTTGACCAGATCTGCCTCTCTGTAATCTTTTCTGATCATGGTATGATCTATCTGTCACTGCCATCCTTTAGAAGCTTCTCTGTTCTATTTCGCCTACTTACTCTCCTCGTTGAATGACTTACATAGGTGAGGAGGAGGAAGAGTTTCCCTTAGTAACGAAGAAGCAATTTGAGCTTTTCTTGAAACGTTTTGGTCCTCCAGAAAAGAGTCTCCTCAAGGTTAATTGTTCTTTTGTTTCGTGCACTAAGCATGCAGAGTTATCTTAATCTCTTTTCTTTCACTCTGTGCTGGATTCACTCTCTAGATTCGAGATGTTCTACAAAATGGAAAAAAGTGAGTGCTCCACACTTTGTATTCCTCTCATTGTTCGTGCCAATAATCTCATTTGCGTCAACAATTAATCAGGTGGTTCCACGGTAAACAGAGCAGGCAGGCATCTGAGCGCCTACTGATGGAAAGTGCAAGGGAAGGAGATTTCCTAATGCGCTATAGCAGTGTAGAAGGGGTGCGTTTTAAT
>MRZZ01002153.1:0-18227 GCA_002025285.1 Acanthamoeba comandoni | reverse complement strand
TGTCATCTGTGTCCTCCTCCGTGCTTTCCTCTGTGCTCTCGTATTCCTCATCCGTCTCCTCATCTAAGTTCACATCATCCGACTCCTCATCTGTGTCCATGTCATCCTCGTCTATCTGGTGGTTTTCACTCTCCATCTCTATCTTCACCTTCATATTTTCGACGTTAATTCTTGTTGTTTCCACTATTTTTGCCTCTGCTTCATCCGCAAGGATGTAGAACAGCACGTACGCTGATTCATTGCCCCTTTGACAAACGTCCTCTTCCGTTTTACGTGCGACAGAGAGGTTATTCACTTCCCACCACTCCTTTCGGTCTTCATTAAACAAGTAGGCGAAGTAGTGCCCATAACTCAAGTCTCCTGAATGATTCTGAGGTGTTTCGAAAAAAGAACATCAGAATTGGCTTCTTGAAACTTCACTTTACTGCATTTGAACGCTTACCAGGACAGCACAGAGCCTATAGAGCGGCCAGCCAGCCGGGGCCTGCGGATAACATGAAGCCAGATGCAAGATGTGTGGTATGCGCACTGGATCGGTAACCTTGCTGGAGGCCTGAGCGTAGCGGCACAGATGGATGATCAGCACCGAAGGCAGAGGCTCCTCCAGGATCTCTTGTTTATTGCCAGTCGAATTGCCACAGCTCTCACACGTCCTGCAGTAAGAAGAATAACACATACACATAAATTGTTTTCGAAGTTAGCCACGGGCACACTTTATTTTGTAATAAATAAATACGAAATATAATTAGTTTTTTTCTTATTTACTTGCGTACCAGTTGTGTAATATTTTCGCACAGAAGTAGTCCTGAACCAGACCATGCAACTCCAGTAGTTGGCCACAACCAGATGTCTCATTGTTGTTATTAGATTGTCTTTGTGGAAAGTTCAATTCCAAGCAAAGATGGCCTGACGGGATCGTGGAAGTGTAATGGCAGAGACCCTGATTATTATTGCTGCTGGCCTGGAAACATAAATATATCAATGAATTAGTAGGTCAAATGATAATTTTTTTAAAGAATAAAGAAAGAGTGACTCGAGCACTCTATACTACTACTATACTAACCAATTGGGCTGTACAACGGGTGCTCTGCTTGCCATTGATGTAGAACAAATCTGAGAAGAACTTGTCCTCATTCGCCAGGTCAGTGAGCAGAACAGTCAAAAATTCGTGGCAGTCGTGCATGCTGTACCCTCTGTACTGGGGATATCTCTGCGCTAGTTGTGCCCTGAACTCGGTTGGCACAACAATGGTCCCTTGCGACCCTTGCCACAGCTGATAGAGAAGGTCTTTGAAGTAGTAAAGCAGCGATTTATGATTATTCAAGGCCTTGTCTGCTTCCTTACGATCATGATCATCTCCACAATGCAGCGATGTCAAGTATTGCCTTATATGTTTAATGTTACTCAGACAGTGGACTACAGCGTTGAGCCAACAGGTATTTCCGAGGTTGGCCATGGGCACAATAGTATCCGGTCGATGCTTGATAGCTGCTTCCGTCAAGTCAGCATGCTCGTTAGAGAAGGGAGGAGCTGACGCAGGAGAAGGCTCCCAGTGTTGCTGAGCTGATAGGGGAACCCAGTCCATGGTTTGATGATGCTGATCATCATCCTCCAGAGAAGCGGGTAGAGGCACAATGGCAGGCTCGTAGGGGCTATCATCCAGGCGAACCTCCTTGGGGATCTTTTCCTTATATGCTACTAGTTGTTCTTGTCCACCCTCAGACGCACTAGTTGGCTGTGTAACGTGAAGGCGCACCATCAGCTCTCCATATAGCTCATGTATCTTTCGCATGTACTCCACATAGTGTTCTGATTTCACTGTTATGGGCAGTATCTTATCAAGTTCAGAAGAGGAAATAGTTCCTCCTGCGGTCATCACGTGAAAGTCCGTTGCTAATATTGATCTAAGTGATTTGCCAGTAAGGTGCTGCGAAGTTTTAAGCAGATTTTTGACACATGGTTGAATCAGCACTTCTGTTACACTTTCTACAACATCATACCATCTCTGCGCCTCAGATCTCGTCACCTTTTTTCCTGTCCTTTTCCCTCGAGATAGCAGCCAGGACCTCAGCGTATCCAAACTCTTCTCATCATCCTCATTGAGATGTGCCATCAAGACACTGGGAAAATCTAAGAAGAGATAATCCTTGCGCTCGTACTTCTTCACAATTAGAAGGGATATCTCCTTCAGATATGCGGATTCGTTTCTACTTATCTTGTGAAAGGTCTCTGTCTGTTTGGTGATCCCTACATGGCGTCCCGCGAATACTGAGAGCTGCAATCTGGCCAATTCCTTGAGTTTGTTGCCTTCCATCGAGCCAGCCCCCTCGTTTACCCAGCAGACCAGTTCGTAGCAGATATTGGAAAGTTCTAGGAGTTGGGCCTCTGTACGGTCTTTGAGCGCGCCTTCAACCTTCTCTCTCAGTTCTGCCAGTGGCTTAGCGAAGGGGCTTTGCTTATTAATGTTTAACACGCGCGGTAAAGTGGATAAACTCCAAGCTGCTGAAAGTGGGTGGGAAGTCGTAGGGGCAGAAATCTTTGGTGTCGAGAGAAAAGTGTCTATCTTGGCCTCTGGCATTTCTTCTTGTCGCAGTTTGAAAATGTGTCCATCTCTAAGTCCCGTTACAGCTGTGTTAAATTTGAATTTGTTCGAGGCATGTGCAAGGATCTGTGCAAAAATAATGACATTAGTTAGTAAAGCGAATCAATCATTGAGATGTGGCATGCTGATACCTGACGTTCAATCCTCTTTTTATCAAAGACAAGTTCACTGCGCATGCGCAGTGGGGTCTTGAAGTGTACATGTGAGAGGATGAAATGCTGAAAATCTTCTTTTTCCCAACCACTAAGCAGTGCACACCTGCTTTCTCTGTCGAAGGGTAATGCGCTGAGATCCACTTGTCCATTTAATTCCTCAAATATCATTCCCAAGTTCTCTTCCTCTCGGAACGAATCAACTTCGCGCAGCACGTCGTCTTGGATTTTTCCCAGGCTCTCCAAGAACTTGATGATGGCATCGCTACCTCCATCATTAAGAGAGAGAAGAGCGCCAATCAGAGGCGAATCCTCAGACACGCTTACTATCTCACTTTCAAAAGCCCTCTCCTCTTGCTGCTGTCTGCAACCAACAAGTTGAAGGACGATCTCTCTGGCTTCTCCCCAGTTGTGTTTAAACTGTTGCCATAGGTGTTGGGCATGCTCTATAATCGCCTCATCCTCTATTGTTCGCAGCTTTTCTATGGCTTGTGGCACATAGAGGGAGCCGATATCCTCTAAAGATAGTCGATACGAGAATATGGAACTGATCATGCGATAGAACTGAACGAATGAGGAGATATATTGCAACGCAGGAAGATTGGAGATGGCTTTCATATAAGTTGTCAGCAGCTTGAAGCTCTCTTTTTCCTCACTAAGATGTTCCTGAAAGATTTGAAAAGAAAGTAGGGGTGAAGAGAATTTGCAGCTCTGTTGTGCTTGAATTGTTAGTATCTTGGCTAGGGTGTCATTTCTCTGTGCTGCAGCCTGATAAACGTTCTTATACTGCACATAGTTGTTCGCGATATCATCAAAAATCTGTGTCTGAAAGATGGTCTCATACTCCACAGCCTCGTTAGCAGTTTTCAAAACTGCTTTAAGGGAAGCAGGGCAACCCTGCGGGCTATTGATAATTGTCCACAACTTGTACAGTGCCTCGGTAAGGAAATGCACTCCATCCATGCGCCTATCAAGCATTTCTTGGTTGGTGCACAAATATACACAGAAAGAGCTTGCGCGGTCCAGTATATATGCCCTAACCTTTTGCTCTTCCGTGCGCTGTTGTCCACCATCCCTGAACCTAATATTCCCGTCATCTTTCCAGTAATTGAGGAAATGCGAATTGGTGACACAAATCCTATAGCCCTGAGGATCCAGCAAGCAACACCATCCGAGAGGAAGCCATACTAAAGAGTTGATAGCGAGCCTATATCTTCGGTGATTGCCCATGATAGGTGGATTAGTGTGACAAGAGAGCTCTCCTTTTTCGTCCACTCTATATCCACAGTCGTAGTTCATGTGCTGATGGTCTGAGCCTGGTCCGCAAGTGCCACTCAATGCTCCTGGATTGAAGACACGTGTGTATATATGGTTCGAGTCTCTAGGTGAACCTAAAGCAACAGCGAGGCAGTTGACCATCAGATTTGCAATAGTAATATCTCTCTTGGGCTGTCCTGGCTGGTCTTGTCGAGCTTCTCGAGAGAAGAGAAACTGTAGGCCATCTAATATATCGTCTACAGCTGGTGGAGGGGCACTAGCGAGTAGCTTGAAAGCCACACATTCCTGCGCATTGATATCAAGAAGCTGTGTAAGAGGCGAAATAGGTGGGTTTGACAGCTGCTGCAATATGAAGTCACAGGCAACGTTTCTATTGAAGAAGTCATAGTAGCACACGAGCGTCAGGAACATTCGCAGAATATTGCGCTTTCTTGATTGCTGGTCATTTTGAAGCGTAGCCTGGATAAAAGCAATAAATTGAGCCTGGTTGGCAGCATAGACTTGTTGCTTGAATGCCTGGTAGAGTTGGCCCATGTCTGTTGTATGATCTATCATGAAGGAGAAGAGAGCGTAGCTCTGAGTGCTTATCTGCTGGTTGATAAACCATTGATCATAGAGCTGGAGGGTTTGTAGGGCTGGGGCACATTTGAGGAAGCGAACGAGGGCTTCTTCGTTGGGAAAAGACGATAGGAAATAGAGCACACTCTCTGTAGGCGCGCCACATTTGATGCCCTCCGGTGAGAGTAGGCTTTTCAACGTTTGAACCACGTGAACAGGCTCTGTCGGCCACTGATCAATTATTGCACCAGGATCGAACTTCATATCTGTGAGCGTTGTAGCCGCTTTCTGCAGTACGAGAAGTGCTAGTGTTGCCCTATCAATTACCTTGTGCACTAGAATGCGCGGATCTTGGATCATGTTGTTATGATGTTGCAGATAGGCACTGCAAGCACTTGCTAGCGATTCATTAAGAAACTTGGCCTCGTGTTCTTTCATGAAGATAAAGAACAGCATTTCCTCAAGTGGGCAACGATTTTCTTCGTTGTTCTTTCCCTTCTCTTTTTCGCTTTCCTTCCATTTGTGTAGGAACAAGTACTGGGCCATGTCTCCATGATATTGTTCTATGATCTCTCCTGCCAGTGATAAGACCGTTGATCTCAATTCCTTTGGTTTTCCTTGCAGCCAAGCATAAAGAGTGCGCAGACTCCACTCAAAAGAAACCGAATCTGTCCACATAACCTGAACGGCCTCTTTTGAAGTTAAATTGCACAGTTGCAAGAAGAAGTTCATGTCCTCGATAAGCAATTGTACATCACTCACACTGTTGTCCTTATTAAATGATTGAATGAAAGCCGAAGTGATATCTTCCAACAGATATCCAATCGTTTGCTTGTTTGCTTGTGTCGCCAGGGCGCACACAAAGTTCAACGTAGCACGCAGACTGAGTTCCTTGGTTTCCAGTATCCTTTGGATGGCGTTTATGACAGGTCTGGTGCACAAGATCCTAACAGTGTCAGCAGCATCCAAGGAGAAGTTCAGCCGATATAGGCAGATGGCTAACATCAAGTCGTACTGTACACATTCTTCTCTTTTTAACAGCGTAAATAAGCTGTGTCGTGACTCTAGCCGGTCCTGGAGTGACTGGAAAACTGAATACCAGTTCTGGAAAAGGTCATTTCTCTCCTCGATGTCCTCTTTCAGAATGGTTGTCAGGCGCTGCCATAGAAGTCTAATTGCTAGGCATGAGATATAGGCTTGCATATTCTGTACATCCACAATATCAGGAATCTCGCCTATATCTTCCAAGGATGGAGGATTCTTCAGGCGTTGTAGTGGAGAGAGGCAGACGTTGAAGTATGCCAGCTTGTGATCCTCAAAGTATTTGGTGATAAATAGACTTAATATCTTGTGTTTGTGTTCAATTGTGGCACCCCGTGCAGCTGAAAGTTTGTCCAGAATCAACCCGCAGATGTCTAGCCAGGGCGATACCAAATTAGGCATTCGCAGATGACGTAGTACAAACTCCTTTTTAAATAGGGAATACAGAAGCTTGTCTCCTTGAATGAGTGATATAATGGGCATCATTTTGTCCTTTTCCACCAAAGTAGCGAGTGCCTCGAAGACAGTGTTCGGGTTCCTTTTCTTGCTTGACAAGGAAGCCAGTGCTTGCTGAAGATATCGCAAGATACTTCCTTCGATGATTTGGTACATGGGGAGGAAAGGAGGAGAAGGAGAGGATTCATCGTAGTATTGGAGTGTGAGCGCTGAATCTGTTTCTATGGCAAGTAGATCGTTAAGCGGAGGAGGATCAAGTGTAGAAATAATACTTCGAACCAATTGTAGTATCGCATCAGACCCAGAGGGGTTGTCCCGTATTTCTGCAATCCTCTCCAACGTGTAGTACGACCACAACCGTCGTAGAATTTGCACAACTTGTTTGGAGAACAGGGCGCTCATAGAGGAGCGGACCACGCCGATGAGACTGCCTACCACTTGGCCCTTTGCGATGGCCTGGGAAGCCTCAGAAACCAATGCATGGAGCAATGAAGCTGACCAAGTGCTAGAGAACCGCTCCACCATTCCATCGTAGAGATAGGGTTGGTCTTCAAATAACCTCTTCATGAACTCAAAGCGAGCTTCTTTGGTTGTCATAGGCAGATAAAACGTGGCTGCATGTTTTATCTTTGAGAGCCTCGCAGGCCTTGGACGAAACTTGAAGCATTCCCTTCTTAGTATCTGGAAGAAGATCGAGGTGAAGGCAGCCTTTGTAGTATGATTTGTTATTGTCCGCACATCCAAACCGAATGCCTTGGCAATCCACAAGCGTGCATCCAACTCCACTCGATGAACATGCTCTTTGTTGTTAGTATCCTCTGTTGGTTGTTGGCCTCGTACATTCTCTTCACTGTCAGTTGATGTTTCCACTCCAAAAGAATCTATGTAAATAAAGTCCCAATCGTTTAAATAGATAGTGTGGTAGCAAGGATGTTTGCTAACACTCATCTCTGGTGGGAAGTGCAGCACGAGAACAACCAGCTTGGAACTGTCATCGATGTACTTATTGATGTTGTGGCGCAGCGCGTTAACTTGACTTGGCTTACACTCGTGCATATCAACTGTACTGAGCAGAATGCGCTTTGTTTTACTGGTGGCAAACGCTCTGATATCATCTTCGCATTCCTTAGAAGAAGTAATCAAGTGCAAGGAGTAGATTTGTACACTTTCTGTACTTAGCGGCTGAAGGGAGGAGCTTCTATCTCCAAGCACAGTATTCACGAGGAACTCTATGATCTTTTTGTCGTGGTGGAGTCTTAGCAGTTCCGCACAGGTGCGCGTGAAAACGCACCATTTCTTGGCCTGATCGCGTTGCCTGTATTGAGGAATAAAGTGCGAGCGGATCAAATGTTGAAGAAAACGCATCAAATTGAAGTGTTCCTGCTTGGTCAGATACTCGTGCACATAGCCACAAGATAAACGACGCGAGAAGAACATCATCTCAGGCCGTGCTAGCTGCAAAAGGCGCAAATTAGAGCGCCTTATCAATCCACGAAGCTGTTCGTGCAAACTATCGCCTACATGTTCCTCTTGTATAACTGGTTCTTCTGAAAAGTCTGGGAATTCCTCATCCTCTTGTCTCTTGTCAGCTCTTTCGTTCACTGCGCCAGCTTGGGCTTGTGCGACAAAAAATGGTGAAGTGATATCGGGGATGTTTGCAAAATGCTCCAGGTTATGTGCAGCCACACTTAGCATGAAAGAAGCCACCGTCTCATTAGGTACAACACCATAGAGCAGCCTGCCTTGTTTTTCTTGAAAGTGCAGTTGTTCCACAAAGTCATCACAGCCTTCCTGGATAATGTCAAAGCATGAGACCGTAGATTGTTTTCCTTCACGCTCTACCTCTATCCTTTGCCAGCTCCTCTTGTCCAGTTCCACTTTCAACGCATCAGAAATGGAGAATAGATACTTCTCGAAGCGATTGAGAAACGGCAGAGGCATGTTTACAAGCGAAGAATGTGGCACGTGTACGATGACTTTGAAGTTGGGATGGACAATGCATGGACGAGAAAAGGATCCAATGGCAACATTTGCATAATATTGGTATCCTGCAGCTTTCTCATCCTCTTTCTCATGCTCTTTCCCTTCTGTCTCTGCTTCAGGTGAATCCTTTCTCAGTATGGTAAAGTGACGGTTAAACACATCGTAGAAGCTGCTGAAGATAGGAGCAGCATTAATGAGAACCACTGTCTCTCCAAGAGACATGGCCATTTTCACCTTGAGGATCGCTTCCATGTGCACAAAGTCATTAGTGTCCTCAACAAAGTCGCCTAGAGAGCAGAAGTGGGTCTTTTTTGGATCACATAAGCCTGAGGAAATGAGAAGTGACAGCGCGGATTCTGAGTCAGTTGGATCGATGAGCATGATATAGCGGAACGCAGCCGTGTTAGGATTTTCCCCTTCCATCAAATGATCGTTGAGACTTTCTTTCAACAGCTGAAGGGACGAAGGAACGCAGCCTGCTGCAGGCAGTTCTAAGTGATCGCCATAGTTCTCAATCGAATTATTGACATGGTGGAACCACATCCTAGCTAGTTTGTAAAATGATGTGGGATCGACGCCATTAAAGTTGCGTAGGAGGCCCATCAGGAGCATCTGTGAGGTCAAGTTGAAATTATCGCCTTGAGTAGTGCAATGTTTCCTCAGATACCGCAAAAAATAAACAAAGTCTCTCAAATGGAACATATTTTTCACGGTGGTGAATTGATTCGATGACTCAAAGGACAAGCAAAGGGCGTCCAAGATAGCAGTGTTCATCGGAGAAATAGTAGTTGAATGCCCAAAGATGCATCCACGAGCCAATGCATTCAGGTCATTGTGTGAAGGGGCTGACTGGAAGAGCTGAAGTGCTCTGTTGGTCTTTGCTGCATCTAGAAGCTTATTGGAGAGAATAACGGAGGAAACCTGTGCATGATCAAGATGGTAATGGATAACCTTCATCGAATTATCATCCGGGAAGCCCGCCTCATCCAGCAGTACAGTACATATGGCTTCGCACAAACGTGGATCATCATCGCCTTCGAAGGTTCTCTGTCGCTCTATAGCTGAATGATACGTGGCCTCTATTTCTGTATCTGTGGAATGCTCAGAGCATTGATAGCGAAACGGGTGCAAGTGGTGCAGCTTCCTGTAAAGTTCTTTGTCAGACTGCTTCCCTTTCATATTGTCCACAGCAATCGTAAAACTATGTGTCGGAGAGAGATGAGCATGAGACAACAACAATTGTATATACCGGGAAGTACCTCAGCGTCTTGGAGCAGCCTGGAGGACCCACGACGATAAGTGGCATCTTGGCATCTATACACACAACTACRCAGAACAAATTTTCCAACAGTGCRTCTGTACACGCTATGCCAGGAGGAATTTTCGTGTTATTGTACAGATGCAACATTGCATTCTTGATAGTATTTTTCGAAGTCCCTCAGTCTGAAAGGGCATTCACTATCCTCCAACTGTGCGCTTATCACTGCTACAAAAGAGTCACGACCGCTCTCCGAGTTTCCTGGAGGCAGTCTGAAGTAGTACGCTAGGGCAACAGAGAGGAGCAGAGCTTGCCAGTGTCTGAAGCAATTCTCAGAGACAAGAAAGGAGCAATTTGGTGGAATATCATCCATCATGTAGGGTTTTGTGGTAAAGTATTTGTACAGGTCCACAGCTCTCATGATGTCTCTTATGCTCACGTGTACTCTGAATATTGAGGCCTGGCGCACGAATCCCTGGCTCGAAAGAATTAACCTGTGAATGTCTTCTCTGTACTCTCTGGGACACAGGTCATATTTAATGTCGAAGAGTACGCGTAGGAATAACGCTTCCTGATCAGGCTTCATAGAAGAGAAATCCAAGACTAGCTCTTCCATAGAGCGAGGGCATGGCCGTACGGCAAAACTCGAAACGTTTTTTTCTGAGGCAAGTCCAGTGAAGTCGAACTCTATCTTGGAGCGACTGGTCTGTCCCTGTTGGCTGATGGAAGTGGGATTCATCGCTGCCACCCAGAAAATGTTCTTGGGCAGTTTGTTGCCGTCTAACGTGTGATCCATGAATATTTCTTTTATCATGCCCAGAATTGAAGAAGTGTTGAACTCATCAATGAATGCGACAATGCAGCCGGTCTTCACGGTCTCCTGTAGGTCAAGAGCTGCCTTGCTGATATTTCTCACCTCGCTTCTGAGCTTTTCTGCGCTCAGCTTCTGGTGCATCAGAATTCGATGGAAGAGGTTGGTGAACTTAGCTTCCAGTAACTCACGAACAAGATCCTTCAACTGGTCCAGGTTTCTTATGACCACTTCGTCTTGCTCTGCATTCTCCGCCCCATTTGCCATTACCAACTCTTCTGGTTGTGTATAACTCTCAGCGCGCTTCAGCATATGTGAGCGTTGAATCAGAGGATATTTCTTCAGAACCTCCTTGATAAATTTGACTAAGCGGTGAGCAATGAATGGGAAATACACTTGCTCCTGACCCGCGATAACGTCCTCTTGCTCAGGTTTCGGCATAGCCTCCTCGCACAAGATCAATATCTTTTCCATCATTTCCTCAGCGTTAGCTTTAAAGGCTGCAGATTTGCCTTTCAAATGCTCCGCAAACTGTGGGCATCGCGCTTGGGTGCCATTATCGTTCAGCAGGATACTCTCCACAAGAAAATTCTGAAACTCCCACAGAAGGTCCGGTACAAGAGCAGAATCGGAGTTGATGATAACAGAATACAGGTTAAGCAACTCAGTCTTACCTACACCAGTATCACCAGATAACACAACATTCTGCTGCGTCCTTCGCCTCTCGTTCAGCACGAGCAGCTTGAGTGCAAAGTCAGGTGTGAGCACATAACACTGTTGTTCAATGATTCTGTACAGTCGCTCCGTCTTAATAAGCCCAAGGCCAGGCGCAAGATAAGTGCGTAGAATTTCTGGGCGTTTCAGAGCGGTTTGCAGATCCAAGCAGCTCTCCACATTCTTAATATTAAATTTAAGTTCAGGATTGAAGTTGAGGAAGCTGACATGGGGAACTTCAAAACCATCAGAGTAAGCACGCGAAGAGTGTATGATAGGATTATTCGTTATGTTGCTCCGCAGTTGACGTTCGCATAACTTGCCCGACTCGATCAAGAATTGTTTGAAGAGGTCACCTATGTTGGGCAACCCGTTATGATCCAAGTCCATCGCGTGCATGAAGGAGACATAGTTGATCAACCAGTTGCAACGGTCAGCCAAGAGGCGAATGAAGCAAATGCGATGTAGCGGGAGGCAGGGAATGTCAATTCCAAGGAGAGCAATATGATCGAAGAGACGCGGCAACTCTTCAGCCTGAATCTTCCTTTTGATAAGATCATTTACCTTGCCCGAGAGACCAGAGACTACAGGCTGCACTTTTGCAAAAGTACTGTTCAGCAGGCCTGCATTGAATGACTCCATAAAGCGCGAAACAAGCACGACATCGTCGTCCACGCTAAAGGGGATCTGTTGACATGACAAGTGGGTCGCGACGTGCTTCAGCACAGGCAAGGAAATGAGTACTTGATCAAGGCTTGCCACCTGGAAGTAGTTAGTGTCCTCTTGAGGCGCTGAGGTAAGCTCAACATAGATATGCCACTCGTGGTTCCTCTTGACCCATTCCATGTCGCCAGTCTTCTGGTCCCAGAGCAAGCCCCAAAATATAAACAACTCGAAGAAATGGGCAAGGAGAGGATAAGGCGCGTAGGCACTAAAGTTGAAGTGTGCGCCTATCTTTAGTACAGAATCCAGACCAGAGGTGCTTAAGATTGATCGATACTGTTCTATGAATGTGGCAGCAGCGAAATTCTCACACACGCTAATACGTAATTGGCACTGGCAGTCTGGTCCTCCTCTTTTCAGGTCTTCTAAGTGCTGGTTGATGACAAAAGACTTGCCTACACACGGGTCTCCTGTAACACATTGCAGAGTGGCAAAGTTGTGGGACTTGCGGATCACAAGCGGACGAAGGAGCTCGTGGCTGCCCATTAGTTGTGCGTCGCTAAGAAGGTCGAACTTCTTCGTGTGCAAGAAGGAGAAGATCTCAACCCCAGTTGCTTCAGTAAAAATCATGTAGAGGGTGCCAAGGTTAGCTGCCTTGTCTTCTGTGCCGAGAAAGAGATCATGAGCCCAGCGGAGAAGGGCTTCCCTTACACGCAGGGATAGCTTGTTGACTCCCACAAGCATATACTCAATCGAAGGAAACTCGATCACTCGCGCCAGGAATCTCTCCAGATCGTTGATCGTACTTTGGCTATCACACAAAAATGTCTGAGAGGGATGAGTAGGGTTGTTGTGTAGGGTTATCAGCAGCTTGAACATGTCCCACGCAGTGTAATTGTAAGCAGTGACCACTTGAGGGAGGGTAGCAGATCCATATTGATCCGCAACACCAAGAATATCTTCAAGTTGTTTAGTTATCCTCCCAGTAAGCTTCAGATAGAACTCTGTATTGCAAACCGCATCCCTAGCGTTTGGAAGTATTCCCTCGCTTTCCTTTTCATCGTTGCCTTTTCCATCTTCTCCAAACAAAACTTTTTCAACTGCTGCTTTCCATTCCTCAAAACCCTCCTGCTTGCGTTTTCCCCAGTTATGCACATCGGGGAAACAGGTCCAGAGGAAAGGCATCAAAGACTGTACGATGTTGGGACGAGGAGATTGTGCGCTCAGGATCTTCTTAAGGAGAGTCATGAATTGGGAGAGTTGCTTTTGATCCAGGAACAGCAAACGTGGGTAGTCAGAATAGATTTGGTTCAACTGCTGCTTCCAGTCCTCTAGTTGCTGTTTAAGCGCTGCTTTTTGTCCTCGAAATAACTGGATCGTTAGATCCTTTGCACCTTTGTTCATCTTCGTCTCACATCCCTGATAATCAGGATGCCCAGCAGACTCCAGTTCGAGTCGCAGAGCATGCACCTTCTGGGCCCATTTGTAAATCTTCACAAAGTTGTTCAGCTCTTCAAGCTTTTCCTGCTTAATGGAGCTTTGATTAATGAAGATGGTCATGCCACGAATCAGATCTTGCAAGTGCGTGGCTGGAATCTTTTCAGGTAATGATTCGCTGCTTCCCGCTGTGTGAAAGCAGAGGCAAAATTCAGGTCCTGACTTGTGTAGAGCAAGACGGCTCTGATAGTAGCCAGAGTTGAAGAGCTTCGTGACATAGGGCAGGATGGTATCCAGAGTGATTCCGCTTGTGCGTGCAAACCAAACTCGGATCTGTGGTAGGTGAGGCAGCAGTCGTGTCACTTCGTCGAGCTTCTCTGCGGTCTTGCTTCCCAGACACGCTTTCACTTCGCCACATAGCTGTTTGAGAGTCATATTCTGTCCTCCCCCTTCCAGACAGCGAAGGAACGGGTCCAATAGCTTCCGAGCAGCAACAAGACGATGGAGTACAGCCATACCAAATTCATATCCCTGTAGCTCTCCATTCAAGAAGGTAACTGTCGCTTCAAACTTCTTCTGTTCCTGCTGCCGCAAGAACGTCACCATCTCCTCGACAGTTTCAACCATCTTAAAGTAGGCAAGTTGTTGCGAATCAAGGCCAGAGATGGCTTGTTGTATGGCCTCAAGCAAACCAGTTGCGTTACTCAGCTTGACAACGCTCATATTCTTTAGTCGCAGAAGCACATTTTCAATTTCAGTCGCGCTCTTCTCACAAATCTTATATTTATTGAGGCAGTCGATCACGGTAGGCAGCTCCTTTGCAAATTCTAACAAGCTCAGGGCAGAGGCCAGGCGGTTCACCAGATTCTCTGCATCCTCTTTTTGGTAGCGTGCATTGCCCTTGTAGAATTCAGCACTATAACATCCACAGTACATGAAAGATAAGTAAATAAATAAATAAAATCAGCCGAAATATCGTTTCTTGTACATGAAGGAAAAGTGCTTACGCAATATTAAGTTCCTCTACAAAGTTCCTCTTGTGCAGTCTAATCAGCTCGTAGATGGGCTCAATCTCGCTTAGTTTGAGTTCGTCAGCATTATGCAACTGTTCGAGAAAATGCGCTGTATTGGCAACAATCTGTTTGATGTGCTCTAGCGCAAAAGACTGGACAAAGATATCAGTAACAACCTTGACAAAGCTAAGACAGAGTCTTCCTAACCTTGTCACCCAAGCTTTTGAGTGTTTTGTTCTCCATATGTCGGAAGATGACACTCCTTTTTTCCAGAAAGAGGACCAGTTTGTTGTTCATCAAGGCATCTATGCCAATATGTTGGATCTGGGCTGAGATTACGTCCAATTGATTTCTGAGGTCCATGAGGATGCTCCTTTCACTTATGGGTTGTAGGCCGTAAAAAGTGAAGTTACGCTCCTTCAGCCAGTTAACTACCCAACTCTGTCCACGGAGTTGGGACTGCAAATCTTGGAATTCATCCTGATAGCTTCTTACCAGTACTTCTTCTTCCTTGCTCAAAACGCTCCATTCCTGATAGATTGAGAGGAAATTCTGAATGCTCTGTAGCTGCTCTTGCGTACAATCTCCGCTAATAATATCATTAATTTGACGTCTCGCTTCCTTTTTGATCTACAACCGCGGAAAAAGAAGCGCTTTCATTAATTACATGCATACAATCACTACCAGGGAGAATACACATTACCAAGTCAAACGTTGAAGAGTACAAGTCTATGAGCTCTTCGTAGTATTTACTGTTGGCATCTTCATGCATAAGGTGAACAAAGGCAAGCCGTCTGGCCTCAGAGGGCAACTGAAACTCCACATCGCTCATACGATGCAGGACCTCTTCGCAGAGACTGCACCAGAAGGAGAGCAGAAGCATTGATGAAGCAATATTTCCTCTGTTAGCCACTTGGTGCTCCATCCAGAAGAAGATTTCCGCCAGCACACCTGTCTTTATCTTGTGGTTCAAAACGACCCTAGCGATTGCACGACAAAATAATACGTAGAGACCAGGGAATTTATGCGATACACTCCTTTTCATGAATTCCTCCTCAGCTGCCTTCACCTCATAAAGTAAAGAGATGTATTGCATGCCCTCATAATTAATTTTCTGGCACAGATGGAAAAGGACGTTAATAGCGTACTTCGTTCTCTCTTTGTGAAAAGAATACTTACTGTTGAGATATATTGTTGCAGTATTTTGAGACACTGGTTGTCGTTTGAAGGGAATTGGGATCCGTACTTGGGAAACTGTAAAAGGGGAATCTTGATAAGAGAGAGGAGTGCTCTCTCGGTGTATAGTCTGTAGCTGCCAAAAGGTTGATCATAATGCAACAACTCACAAAAAGGCTTCAACAGCTTTGTTCTTTCACCTGAGGGTAGTTCGCTGTCTTGGTTTGCGAACAGGTGTTCAAACAAGAGATGAATTTCACCCATTTCTTTATGGGTATTATGTTTGATATAGGCAGACAGTGCACCAAGCAGGCTAGACTTGGCCAGCACTGGGGGGATTCTAATGGAGGAGAACAATTTTAGGTAACGAGAATTGCCTATTAACACACGTTGCGGGAATTACCTGCATAGATGGTGTGGTCTGATTCTAGCGTTCGTGTCTAGAATTTGTGTTAAGCACTGAGCTAAGATAGCTTCTATGTATGCCTTCTTTTCTGGGAAGGACTGTTCCAGCAGATTATTCATGCTAAATTCTGTAGTATTCGATAGCAAAACTTCAGCGACTACAGGCTTGAGTAGTTGCATTCCAACACTTAAGTCGGGTAGTAAATCATTCAGCACTTTGATGAATAATGTAGCCCATCTCTGCTTTGCAGGGTTAAGGTCTTTCCGCATGATATCTGAGAATGTGAAGAGATGGACAATAATAAGCACCCTTTTTTAAAATAAGCGTTGTAACTACAAGAGACGAACCATGAAGCCTTTCAACTAGCCCCATCAATTCTGTTGTGGCCTTATAGCAACGGCTAATATCAACCATGAACAGCAGGACTTCCACTTCACTCACGTTTGTCTGTTACAGATAAGTGAAATATTATTATTTCCAGAACTCAAATTCGGTTTTAACCTCGGAAGAGAGTACCAGGAAACGAAGCGTTTCATGTAGCAGTGGTGGCACGACTTCAGGTTTTTGGGTAGCTATAGCCCTTAGTGAATCCGCGTATGGGCGAAGCAGACTTTCAATGCCCTTTAATTCAAAAAGTCAGATCAATCAGATGCTGCCAGATCTGCAACTAGTTATCAAACGTTGAACCTTAAATGCAGCCGCTATACGGCGCTTCAAACTGGGGTATGCAGAGTTCCAGAATACGTGCCAGGTACGCACGGAAAATATGTTGGTGTTAGAGAGGATACTTCCTATGATGTGAACAAACCTAGCGGCCGATGTGTTAAATTTGTTTCTGTCAAATACACCTCACAAGCAAAAAAGAGGGAACAGCGTTTAAAACTTACTGCATGGCCAACTCCATTTCAAGACGTTCCGAATAATTGAGAGTGTATGAGATCTCAGCTGTATACAGCGTAAAGTAACTATTGATGCAATCCAGAAGAGATGTCAGAAGTGAGTTGTTCCCCTCGGAGCAGTGCTGCAAAAAAGTCCAGGCATCTTTCTCTGCAAATAACGCTCGCAAATGTTGGAAGCAAAACTGCTCGAATTTGTGGCGATCCTGCTCTAACGCAGTTGAGTAAGAGCGGATCCTATTCAGAGAAGAAAAAAATAAGTAAGATGTGGGCCTAACTTGCAGGGCAATAAGCTTGCGTACCCTCGCAGGCGCAGGAAAAGCCAGAGGATGAGAAGCGTATTATCAACTCTAGGAAACCAATCATTTAGCAATCCCAGCAACTCGTCCAGGTGCTTATCCTTCCAGTAGTCTATAGATACGTAGGAATAACGATGTGCTTGTTCCAGCTGGGTCATGGCTTCATCCAGATCAATGAAGAACAAAGGATCTGGTTTTGTCTTGTAGTCCAGAAGCAGAAAGCATACCTTTTTCACAGGGCTCATTTCGTCAATGGGCTCTCTGAACCAACTCACAATGCGGTTAATATAGCCCTTGTTCTCCTCAACGGAGTGCTGCTTGTTTTTCAACTTATCCCGTAGTACTGCAATGTCTCTCGATTCTCTTCCTGATTGTGTTGTAAGTGCTGAGTTCAGATGTGCCAGCTCTGGGGACTGTTGCTCTTCCTTGCCCTGTTTAGTGCACCAAAGAAATATATCAGTTTAAGGAATACAAACAAAATACAGTAAACATGGTTCAACCTTCTCTGTCACTTCACGGGGCCTTGTTGTATCAGCAGTGTTTCTCTTCCTTGGAAAAAGAGGTTCATTGATCTGAACCGCAGGATGTCGCTGAGCTCGATTCTCTGCAGTGTTATCTGCCACTGTAAGGGGCTTCAGTGCCCCTTCTCCCTCGGTTTGTACCGAATCGATTGCGCGTTGTGTGGCAGGCGTCTTAGCTTCATTTTGTTGTTTGTCCTTCAAAGTACTCTGTTCTGTAATGGGTAGATAAGAAGACAAGTATTAGATATGATACTGTTAGTTGGGGCACGTTTGATACTCACTTGATTTCTCGACATCTGCTGGGGCTTCTGTGTTCCTGTGTTTGAGATCTGCAGTACTTACATTATTCTTCTTCTTCTTGCTGCTGCTGCTGCTGGGCTTGGAAGCCTTCTTCTTGGAAGTTTGTTCCCTCTTCTTGTCTCTTTTCTTTGATGCTGGCTTGTCCTTGGCTTTCTCGCTGCCCTTGGAACTGTCATTGTCAGGATTCTTGGATCTGATGAGTCGAACCCTCTTCATCTCCTCCAGACAGCAAATCCTTTACAACTGGTACGAAGATAAATAATAATAAAAATAATAAAATATTCTTCTCTCTGAATATTCAGGTCTCTCCCACGTCAATGTGTGGTGGAAAGGGGTCACCAAACAATTGGGGGCGTTGAATAACTTCTTCTGAAAAAGAAGGAGTCTTAGACAGAAGAAGAGAACAGGTGTTCAGTGGTGTTGTTTGGGGGGGGGGGGGATGAAGGCAACCAACCAAGGCTGAGCAGCAACCTGATGGTTGGTTTGAATGGGAGCACACATGGAATACATACATGCTATTATTATTATCATTGCAGCAAACAGGTTCTGTGGAACACATCTTTTTTTTTTCAGTAATCCCAATATTCTTCAACTGTTAGATGATTCAATCCAATTGGGGATCTATATCAGATACCTAATTAGGGACGGCCAATTAAAAAAAAA
>MRZZ01002152.1:0-10229 GCA_002025285.1 Acanthamoeba comandoni | reverse complement strand
TCAACTTGTAGTCGTCGTTGTCGTCGTTGTCGTTGTTGTTGTACTACTACAAGGAAAGGAACAGTTTGGTGGATGTCTTAAAGTATTTGCCCTTTTTAGAGAAGACGCCCATCAGCAGAAGCGCTGATGCTATCGTTATGGTCGTCAGAGAGAACCGGTGGTGCCTTTTGGAAGCAGGTAGCAGTGGTAACAGTTGCAATGTTGATCAGCAGCGGAGGAGGCATGCATGTAGAAGAAGAACCAGGAAGAAGAAAAGAAAGAAGTGTGAAAAAAAACACACACACATCAAAAAACAGATTGAAACATCAAAGCGTGTCGTGCACGACATGAGCATCCTCCTCCTCCTCCTCCTTCTCCTTCGTCTCTCTTCTTCCTTTGATGTGTCAAGACTCGAGCAAGGGAGAAAAAGGGGGGCTGCCCAGGGTGCTTCTCTCAAATTGGAGTTGGTTTACATACCGCCACCAGGAAGGCCTCGCTGGATTCTCAATAACTTTGACCTCTGCGCTTGTGCCATCGAGTGGTACCTCTGTGCACAGAATCTCTCAATTAACTAACTTGGCTCTCTTGGTCGAGCATAACAGCAAGAAGAAGTGTGGATGCATGTGTGTTGGATAAAATGGTGGTGACGTACCAACAATGACATGTGCAAAGCGTTCCAGGTTGAAATATAATATGTTGGCTATGGATTGCATTGGGGCCACAGCTGAAATAGAGCGCGATTGTGATCCATATGCTCGCTTGGCATGCTTGACCTGTGTGTGTGTGAGAGAGAGAGACAAACCACAAAGCCAATGGCACAGTAAGGAATAGAGCAGGTGTTGAATAGAAAAAGAAAAAAAAAAAAACTAGAGTTGTTGTGGCCCATGAATTCATACCTGTCTGTAGCAAACCACATGGACATTAGCTGGATTCTTTCTACCGTGCTCTTCGAATATATCCACCTTTACAAAGAGAGATTTGGTTAATATTTGCTGTGTGATCATGAAAGAATTGAATGCCAAAGCTTTCGAGAAGATATACACCCAAACAGATTTTGGCCACATTGAGGCTTGGCGAATGATCTTGCCCCGCTGCAGACCCTTGGACGTGAATCGAGCACAATTTCCTCTCTCAGCAAGATCCACAGGCAGCCATCCTAAGAGACCCCATAACAATCATTAGCATGCATCCCTCTCAGTAACCTCTCTTCTCTCTTACACAATGTTGTCAACTCCAAATTCTTCTTACCTGCAAGAAAGTTGTATAAAGGAGAAAAGAGCAAAGAGAATTTTGCATCATTCTCTACTTCTCGTCTATTTTCAATGTTTGTGCCAACAACATGAATAAGTCGAGCATAAATGACACAAATAAAAGCTACTCTTGGGAGGCTGCAGTTGTTTTACCTTTTTAATTTCTCATAATAATTGTCCATCATCAAAATGCTTTCTGGCGGGCAATTCTCTAACCGAACAGAAATCATTGTCCTTTAGGATTAAGACAAAGACATTAATCGTTGCTTGCTGAACGTATGAAAGAGAAAGTTGCAATACCTGTTATAAACTCCTCCTTGTTCTGCAGCTCCATCAAAACATTCTGTGCCATATAAGTAATTTGCTGGGTCTAAAAAGTTCACCATTTCCTGCACCACCAGACGTTCAAACATAAGGGCGAGGAGAAGAAAGGGAAGAAGTGTTCTTGAAGCTATTGTGTGGGAGTGTCTGTGGGTGAGAATAGAACGAACCTTGTCTGGATGGGCAACGATGTTCATTAGTTTTTGCTCACCGTTGGGCAGAGTATACCGGACAGCAGCGCTAAAACGAACACAGTGCACACGTTTAGTTTAACTCAATGCTTCGTTTTCCCGTGGCATGATGAAAGTCAAGCTTGTGCCACGGGAAACGGCACTAAACAAACAAGCCAAAAAGTGAAGAGGAAGTCTACTTACTGTCCATATGGATTTCTGGAGAAGCCAAACGAAAAAAAGGGCAAAGAAAAGTCTGAGTATGGCTCCACAAAGATATATTCCACTGCTGGAGGCTTTTCGACGCCTTGAAAAGAGCAAAAGTGTGAGATGAGGATTAAGCAATGACCAAGTGGTTGAACATTGCGCATTACCAAGGGCTTTGTCGATTTCACCCAGGATTGTGTTCTTATTGCTTATTTCAGTGCCGCCTGGTGCATAGCAAAAATCATCTTAACGAGCAATTGGCCAGGGTGGTGCATCAAAGAGAGAAGGAGGAAAGAAGGAAGACGACTGGATTAAAAAAAAGGTGCACAAGCATTACGAACCTGGTGCACCAAAGTCTTTAATCAAGAGTCTTTGCTCTTGAAGCAAGTCCTCTATACACTGTTCTTTCTGTTCCTCCATTCCTGAATTTGGCGTACCAAGCAGGGGGCGAAGGATCCGAATTAATTATGTGGCAAACTTAAATTGAAAAGGAAAGTTGGAAAGAAAAAAAGAAGAGATAAAAAGGCACCTGGAGAGAGCTCTTATTGAGTGGTTGCTGTTTGACTCTTCCCCCACTTCAATTCGTAGTCGTAAGCCGGAGCAGCAGAACCACAACGAACCCCTATCAGGGGGGAAGGAATTCTTGGAAGTTTGGGTAAACCCACATCTTTCTGGAAATCACCAGAACAGTTGGAATGTGCCCATTTCAGGCAACATTCCAATCGTTCCATCTGCTCGGAATGAATTGTTTTGCTTGGCTGAACAGGTTGCCAAGCAGCGATCGTGGCTGGATTTTTGAAAATTTATTGGAAGTTCCATCCAATAATGAAT
The DNA here is from genome assembly GCA_002025285.1 of Acanthamoeba comandoni. Lineage (NCBI taxonomy): Eukaryota > Discosea > Longamoebia > Acanthamoebidae > Acanthamoeba > Acanthamoeba comandoni. The sequence goes on along the minus strand of MRZZ01002152.1, from coordinate 7,471 downwards.
CAAATCGTTTTGTGAACTAGGGTTAACATGAGGCATAACCCGACCCAACTCCTATTGGCTATTCCAATAATAGCGTGCAAAATTAGTTGGTTTGCCATAAAAATTCAGCAACTGCAATTATTATTATTATGGTCAAGTATTAAGAAGTTGGCGGTAACCAGCGACTGCACAGAACTGCGTCTCTTCTTCTGGGGGATAGAGGTGTTCTGCTTGCAGCAGCATTTCCCTTTGGATTGAGGTACACGAAATAGTGAAGGGGACAAACCCCCTTCGGTTTCATTCTTGAAAAATTGCGATCTTAGGGCAAAGACATTAATCCGTTCATCCCCCCCCCCCAAATTAGGAGGGTTTGCCCTTTTGGTGCCACCATGGATGCACCAGAAGAGGTTCGTAAGCCACTGCCCTCTCCCTTCCCTCTTTACTTGACGTCGTTTTTTGAGCAATACAGACTTATTGCTTCCTGATCAATCCAGGAACCACTTTCTGATTGGGAAGCAAAATCACGCCCATCATTGCAGTTTCTGCTCTCCTCTATCATAAAATGCCTTCAAAGGTTCCGGTCCCCTTTCTCCTTCTTTCTCATCAGTGGATCCCCTCTCATTTTGAAAGAGTGATCCTTCTTTTTTTTTTTCAGTTGGGAACTCGAGTTCTTCCCATCCACTTCGAGAAATCTCTCAGAGCAACAGTTGTTGGTCTCACAACCTGAGATGCAAAACAAACTGCAGGCCTTGCTGCAATCCACAAAGGTGCCTTGTTTTGCAATTTGTTCTTTATCAACCATTATTTCATTTGATAAGACTAATATAGTTCCTTTATTTTTCAAGACACTTGAAGGGATCCCTTTAACATCAGGAAGGGAGAATTATTGGAAGGAACAGAAAGAAAAATTTGGCCCTTATGTGGAAGCTTATGGTGAGTATTCCAGGAGGGAAGTATAGACCAAGACCAGTTAGGGATCTCTAACTGTGTGGATTTAGGAATTGAGGGTGAAGGAGTGCTTCGCATCTTGCGGTCTGTAGACTTTGCCATATGGCAATTGCGGTCCAAACTAAATCACATTGAACAGGTATTTACTTCCTAAGTCTTGCCCACTCTTCTTTCACACTATTGTCTCAAATCTATCTCTTACACTGTTTTTCCTCCACATTTATCTGTAATCGATTAAGGTGTTTAAGCAATCTGATGATGCAACACAGCTCAATTTTATGGGCAATTTAATTGTTAACATCGCAAATATACTTCTGGTACATCCATTTTTCGCTTGGTCTTTGCCATGATGATGAGAACACTTACAATGGCACGTTAACAAGGATTTTGATGAAGATATACGAACTGCTTGGGCCAGAATCCTTAGAGATAAAAAAAGAGCCAGAGCCAAAAAACTGCAGCCAACTTCATCAGCGGAGAAGTTAATCAAAGGTATTGCTCGTTGAAAAAAAAGCCATCGAAGTACCCGTAACTTTACAGGAACTATCTTCTCATGTCTCCTGGTAAATTGATGTTTGCAAGCAGAAAGCCCTGTGGTGGCACGAAATAATTCGCAATGGCGCCGACCAGACAAATCACAGATTCCTCGCGTGAGCAGGCCGCGCAGCCATTCTCTTGCCTTTAATCACAGGGCAGCTTCTGTACAGCCTCAGGTGAATTTTATTTCAAAGCGCCCTAAGAGTATTACTCTATTGCCCAACAATTTGCTTATTTTTTATTAAATATGCATAGGAGGAGCTTTCGCAGCGAGCTCCACCTGGCTCCCCTCTTTTCCAAAAGAAAGTGCCAATAGTGGCTCAAGCATCGTTAGAGTCCGGTTTAACAGCTCTCCTCACTTCAACCCAACGCACAGGACCTGTGTTGCGGTCGAACAACTCTGGCTCCAATACCAATCTTCACAAAGATATCCCTAAACAACTTCCCTCTCTCCCCGCTCACAAATCCTCTTCCTTAAGTAAGACTGAACTTCAGAACGCGGATGTACCCGAGAAGCTCAAAATACTCGGATTTTCATTATCAAAGCGAAAAAAGAGCCACACAGTACCTCAGCCTTCAAAGGAAAGCCAAGCAAGAAGAAAATTCTCGCTCACATCATTTATCCCTAGACGCACTTCTTCTGCACCTGAGCTTCGTGCACCAAAAGCAGCTACACCTTCCAAGCAAATAGAATCTCATTCTGGGGATTTTATTGTGCACTCTTCCTCTCCTTTTGCTCTTCCTCCTCCTTCTCTTGAACAAGCTTCTACTATTTCAAATAACGATAAACCTACAAAAGGTGTGAGGAACAAGGTGTTTCTTATAGAAGGTAGGTTTGCAATATCCCTCCATTATAATCGGATGATGGAATTAGTTAAGTGTTTGAGCATTATCTTTCGTTATCTCACATCGAGTTCAAAAACTTACAGAAAAATCTCAAGGAACAGATAACTCAAGGGTCTCGGAAAATAGCCAGTCCACAAAAGAGTATTCCGTGCTATCAGATAGCTCTGGTGAAATTGTCACAAAGGCCAAAGCACACAATAATTCTCTGGAGCCTCAGTCAAAGAGCGAAATCCACCTAATTGAAAACAAAAGAGTCAACTCTCTTGCAGGTGGTCGTGAAGCTTTAGTCAAGTCTGGGAACTTTTCTGCACGGAAGTCCATGCTTCTATCTCTGACAATAGATTCGCAGGTCACACTCCCAGATTCTTTGATTCCTCGCAAGAACAGGCCAGGCAGAGGCTTAGTTGCAAAACGACAAGCAGTAAAGCTGGAGATGACAAACAACAATTCATGGGAACTTGCAAAAGATATCTTTTGGACACAAAAAGAAAACAATCTCTCACTTTATTCCACCAACGAGATTGATACCAAGACAGAAACAAGCATAACTGTTCAGAAGAGCTGCTTTTCTGGCCACTCATTGACTGAAGTCTTGCTGATACCAAAACAAGTGCTTTCTCTGTCATACAGAAACTTGTCAACATTCCCATCAGAACTGTTTCAGCTGCCCATCCTTACTTCGTTGGATTTGTCTTCTAACAACCTTGATTCGTTGCCTGCTGATATCTGTAAACTCGTGTCACTGAAATTTTTCAACACTTCTCGAAACAAACTGAAAGAGCTACCTGAAGAATTCCAACATCTGACTTCATTAGTTGATTTACGAATTGGAAGGAATCAGTTAACATCCATTCCTGCCTGGTATGGATTAAATTGAGGATTGTAACTTAACCTACTTCGACTGACATTTGTATCTCCTTTCACTTTCGAAAAGGATATCCAAGCTTGTGAAGCTGCAAGTGCTTACATTGCACAACAACCAAATACGAGTGATTCCGTCTGATTTAGGTATCTCAAACTCATTTGTTGCTCTCATTAAACTCTGGCTACCCATTTTTAACAAAATAACCAACTGTACAAACAGGAAACTTGAGTGATCTTCGAAGCCTTGACTTGATGAGAAACAAGCTAGAGGGAACAATACCCCAAACTATATCCAAATTAACATCCCTTACGTTATTGGATCTGTCAGGCAATCCTTCTCTTGGGCCAGTTGCTGCTTCTCATTTACTCCCCTTGCAGGTACAATAATTGATTATGAACATATGGCAATGTTTCTAACCACTATAATCTGTGTTGAACAGGGGCTGAAAACAATACGACTTTGGAACTGTCTGAAGCAAACAGCCCTTTGCGTACCAACCGGTCCTGAAATGATGCTTTCCAACCGTCTTGTCCCTTATTCTTGTAAAGCTTACTTTTCACCTTGAATCTGGTCATTGCGTTATCTCATTGTTAAATTCTTTTGTTTTCTAGCCCATAAAACGAAGTTGTTTGAAGATAAAACAACCGCGGAAAACAAGGAATCGAATAGTTTTCTTCCTTCTTTTTCACCGGATCAGGACAAAAAGAAAGTTGAAAGAGTCAGGCCAGAAGTTCCTAGCCCTGCTACTAAGCCAATTCTAAAGCCAAAACAAGTGTTTCTAAATAAAAAGAGATCCAATTCAGGTAAAATTGATCCTTTCCCCCTGCCATAATCTCAACTAAACAATCTGTTCTTTTTTTTTTTTTTTTTGAATAGGCCAACTTCAGGAAGCCATAGTCTCAATAGAGCTGGTGAGAATTTTTATTTTCTTGTACCATGTCTATTCTTGTTTTTCTAACCATTTCTCTTTATGACAGGCAATCTCCCATTTTAGCAACCTTAGAGAGCTTGTGCTAACTTCTAATGGAATATCTTCTTTGGCAGGATTTAAAGATTTTTCAAGTTTTGGTATTATCATTTTTCTGGCCGTCATCATGAAGAGTGAAACTAATTCGTGTCATTCCTACAACAGGAGGGTTGGGAAAATTAACATACCTAAACGTCTCAGATAATGCTCTTACGCATCTTCCAAGCTCTATCTGCCAACTCTCCTCTCTTACCTTATTAGATGTACAGGTACAACACTTTTTTCAGCCAATCTGAACAAGCAATGCATTACTGATATGGCTGTGTTCACATTTATTGAGCAGAACAATAGACTCAGCCTTCTTCCAGTAGAAATAGTAAAAATGAAGAATTTGAAGAGTCTGTTAATAGATCATAACCCTATACTCTCTCCCCCTGCGCATGTTGCAAGGTAGATCTCTCTCTAATATAAAAATACAGTTCCATACAAAAGGTTTTTCTTTACATCATTAGGAAAGGATTTTTGCAGATAAAAAGCTACTTCAACAGTTTGCTTGCAGAACAAGCTTGGGATGCTTATGTATTGAACCAACTGTCACAGTACGTGTTCCTGGTATCGAATTCTTAAGACGCAATTATGATTTTGACTTCTATTTGATGTCCTGGCAGATGTCTGGCCGAAAACGAAGCTGAGGCGGTGCCATCCAAAGAAAAAGGAAAGGAAAAAGAAGGCTCTGAATTCTTCTCTTGGTCTCTAAAAGATAGAGCCGAAAAAATTAGCTATATATTGGAATCTTGGCCTGGAAATGCTCTGCTCTCTCACTCGTTGCGATTGCTATCCGACTTTAAACAGGGTAAACCGTCAAGATGTTACAACACATAACATTGTAATCGCAACGAATTGAGATCCCAATTTTTTTTCGCTTGATTTTCATAACAAGCCCTTGGAGGAGTGCAAAGGGAGCAGTATAGCCTCCTGAAACTTCGCATATTCCTGTTGCTTCTTGCCTGCGAGGAGCCTGAAGTGTTGGAAACAATTCTCAAACAATTGGAAGGCATTATTTGTAAGAACTTCAATTCTATGTTCACTGTAAAATAATTGTAATTGACAAGTTGCTTACAATCATGCAGCTAAAAAGCAGATCTGGTTGTTAAAGAAGGTGGAGTGGCCACTCATCAGAGTAATGAATCTAAGCCATGCCAGCAAAAGACAGCAACTAGGTAGGACAAGCTCGCTGTTGTACAACATTTATAGTCAGTGTTTTGAGTTTGCATTTTTTCCGCATAGAACACAGTTCTGCACGCTTGCTGGCTCAACTATGTACAGCCCTATCTTCACCCCAGCAAGAAAGTACGTTGAAGAAAGAAAGAGAAAGAAAGGAAGAGCTAGTTGCATATATTTATTCCTTTTTCTATTCAGGTGCAATGAGCAGCTATGATCATATCGTTAGCTTTGATCAAACCGAGGAACGAGCAAAGACCTTGGAGACTCTACGAATTGCTGGAAAGATATATCGCCAAGCTGGTACGCCAACCTTCTTTTCCTTCTGACTAACTTGGAGCCTCTCATGACAAGGACCCACGTTTTGCCAACAATTGATTGTCTCTGGAGCCCTTCGGCGGTACTCCCACAAGCTTCTCCAAATTCTTACTTTCATCCATTTCTTGACCAGGACCCACGTTTTGGCAACAATTTCTGGTAATTGCTAGAGAGGAGTGCCAACATCTTCCCACGTTGCTTGCATTTACATTTAATGGACTTGTATCTGTCCATGAGCACATCAAGCCTTCAGAGATTGGTACCCATCCATTTGCCTGGCCGCTCCAAGAAGTGAACTCACACACTCGATCCTTTTTTCAATGTGTACTACTTACAGAAATAGGAGAACACGTTGGGACTGGAGTGAGTGCAAATGTGTACAAAGGGAAATGGAAAGGAAAGGAAGTGGCCATCAAAAAGTTTCACCGCACACTGGTTACTAAACAGGTCAGAGAGGCCTCTCCATTAAATATCTCTCATCTGTTCATGTTATTATTATTAGTATTGGAATTGAATGTGTGTTGACATTATTATTATTATTAACATATTCGTGAAACAGGAAGTTCTCAATGAAGTGGCGTTTCTTAGCATATTGGACTGCCCACAGGTTTGTCTATCAGAAAAATATATTATATAACATGTCAGTGTTGATGTTGATATTCTGACAGATGGTTTACTATGTATGTGCGCATTGAAACTTGATTAATAGGTTGTTAAATGCTTGGGCGCCTGCGTTGAGGATGAAGACTGGTTTTTAGTCACTGAGTATTTCACTCAGGGATCAGCTTATGATATGTTGCAGAGAAAGCGTGAAGGTAAGGCCACCCGGCCAGCTGATCAATCTTTCTATCTATCCCTTTCTTGTAAAGCAAAGGAAACTGAATTGGCTTGTGTTGCCCACACGTGGTTTTGGTTGGTGTTCTGGCAGTTGGGATAGCTGATAGTTGGAGCATTTTTGAAGCGGTGAGTGTGGCTCTAGACGTGGCAAAGGCCATGGCCTATCTTCATTCCATGAACGTTTGCCATAGAGACATTAAATCACATAACATCCTGGTAAATGATTCATAATGAATTGTAATGAACATGAAAGGAGATCAAGAGTTAAGTTAAATTCCATCCTTAATAACTGATTATAATCTGACCCAGGTGAGAGATGACTTGAGCGCTTGCATTGCAGATCTTGGAATCTCACGGTAACTCAAGCACATCACTTTGTTATTCAATCCGTTTCATATCTCTCTCTCTCTTTCTCGTGCTCTTGAAAAGTTCCATAGCTCTCTCCATACGAGGCTTCTTTGGCTAACCTTTGGCGTTCTCTGCGTGTGTGTGCAGAATTTTGGGGCCTAAAATGACAAAGGCCATGGGCACGCCGCGCTATATGGCACCAGAGGTCATAGGGGGGAAGCCCTACGGCATGTCTGCTGATGTACACTCATTCGGCATACTCTTCTGGGAGCTGCTCACGGGCAAGATACCTTACGAGGAACTGCAGAATGGGTGGCAGGTGGCCGGCGCAGTGTCGGCGGGCCAAAGACCTCCCATCGACGAGAAGTGGCCTCACAGCATCAAGGAGCTCATCATCCATTGTTGGACGAACGAGCCCTCTGCAAGGCTCAGCTTCCGTGATATCGTCACTGCCCTCCAGAAGATACACAGCAGCCCTCTGGGCACTTAAAAGAGGCTTTTGAGCAAGAAAAAAAAAAATCAAAAAGAGACTTTGTATACTACATTGCGCCAGAATGTAAATATACACCAATTGGTATCAAAAAAGGAGGAAAGAAAGAGAGAGA
>MRZZ01002148.1:0-17955 GCA_002025285.1 Acanthamoeba comandoni | reverse complement strand
GTGGAGCCCACTGCACAGCGAGTCGATCGTCGTGTTGAACTTGGCCTCTCGCATCATGTCAGACTTTATCTTTTTGTCAGGGTCGGTAATCTTGTCCCACGGCAGCCGGCCCGCCGCCAGGTAGATGAGGCTGTGCGCCAGGCACTCGATGTCGTCGCGACGCGAGGCCGAGCTCAACAGGTGGGTGTGGATGCCGGTGAAGCGCAGCGTGCCAGTGATCTTACCGTCGTCATCCTTGATCCTCTCAACGACATGCTTCATGGTCTTTCTGTCGCGCCACCTGCGAGCGAGGCCGAAATCAACCAGGTAGATGTAATCGTGCTCTTGGTTCATGACAAAATTGTGCGGCTTGATGTCGCGGTGCACCCAGCCGGCCAAGTGCGTGCTGCGGATCGCGTTGATCATGCCTATCGCTATCGTGAAGATGTCCTTTTGCGGAAGCACCTTGTCCTTGCGCCTCCACGACCTGTGGATGTCGTAGATGCATTCGCCCAAGAGTGGCATCACCAAGACGTCGGCCTTGTTCACCGTGACGCCATAGTGGTGCGCGCCAGCGATTCCTGTCGTCGGTCCCGTCGGCAGCTCGCTGTACACCTTGAATTCGTGGCGCAGCGTGCGCATCTTGTGCTCGCCCATGTCAACCTTGAGCGCAACATCCTGGCGCGACTCAGTGTCAAAGGCGCGAAACACGGCGCCAAAGCCACCCACGCCCAACACCTCCTTGACCTGGTAGCGGTTAAAGACTAACTTGTTGTTGGTGAATTCGCTCCAGTCCACCTTGCGGCCGCTCTCATTCTCTTTCTTTTTCCTATTGTTGTTATTGTCCACTTTGTTGGGCCTCTCTGCCACTGTTGGCGTTGACGTCAGCGTGGCGGTGGTGGTGGCAGCATAGTGCGATGGCAGAGGCTGTTGGTGGTGACCCTGGTATAATGCAGCCATATTTGTACTATTTATTCCAACCACAGACACCCTGGTGTTCCCAGGCATTGCCGCTGGCGATCCCGAGGGAACTGCTGTCGGTGCCAAGTTCCTTATTGTTGTCACACCGCCATAGAAGGAGTTGTGCTCCCTCTGGAGCTGCTGTTGATGGTAGATATTGTGCGCGGGCGGCGGTTGTGCTCCGAAGCCATCGTACCGAAGATGCTGTTGCTTGTAGTAGTCCATGGGGATCGCTGTGGCCGGGCGCGCTGCTTCTTTTAATTGTGAAGGGCGCAGAAAAATGACACACCCGCACGCCAGCGAAACATGGAATATCGGTGCGACACTATCAAGGAGGACCCCAGCGACGCGCATGCACACGCAAGAACTGCCATGCAAAAATTACGAGATTTTGCCCTGTCGTCGAGTCCGCCCGTTGGGAACACCAACAACGGAATGACGAGCTCGCTGCCCACGATCACGCAAGGCGTGCGCAGCCGCGCTGGACTAGCCATGCCTCCCAATATCTTGTCTTCCAAGTTTGCCTCGTCACCGTTGGCGGCAGAGACCAAGGAGGGCGCGATGGCAGCACTCAACAAGCAGGAGAAACACAAGATGAAGAAGGAGGACGAAAGGAAGAGCCACACCGCGATCCTCGAGTCCATGGCGTACATGATGAACGAGATGCGCGAGATCAAGGCGCGGCTGGCCAACCTAGAGGCGCGCTTCGATCGGCTCGATTCTGTCGTCGCCAAGAGCCTGCTCCCTGACCCGCTTGTTGACACGTCATCAGGAAGTGCATCGGAGGAGAATGTGTTATCGGGAGGAGCGTCGCGAACAGAGGGCGCCTCTGCTTTCTTTTGGAACAAGGAGAGGGCGCTGCTCGTGGGCCGGCTCGAGGCAGAGGTCGAGAAGGCGCGCTGCTATCAGACCATCGTCGACCTGCAGACCATCCAGGAGCGCTTCGCGACGCAGCTTCGCCATGTGCTGGATACAGGGAACCTGGAGCGATCGCATTATCTTACGACAGAGGCAGAGACACCAAGTGATGCAGATGGTCATGCGAGCAAAAATTATCCACGATGCTAGTAAGCGCAAGTCAAGTACACCGCGTCGCATTCATCCACACACGTGATCGTCATGGCCTGCAATCCCTGCCCCACTGGAAACCCATTTAATATCTGCCCTCCCAAGGAGGAGCCCTGCATCTACAGGATACAAAAGGTCAAGCCCAAGCACAAGCCGTGCCACGTCAAGCCCGCCGTGCCCAAATGCGCGGTGCCTAACAAGGTGCCCTGCCCTTATGGCGCCGAGTCGCTGTTGAAAGAACAGAAATGCCATCAAGTCGAATTCGTGGTCCTCAAGGATCCCCTTTGCTTCCCTTCCCAGTCTCCCTGCGCCACATGTCCCGCTCCCGCACTAGGTTCCCTGTGCCCTCCATGCGCCCCTTGTGTCCCGTGCTCACCATGCCTTCCCGTGCCACCCGTGCCCGGGTCTCCCGCCGGCTGCGGCTCTGACCAGCTCGTGGCTGTCACCCGCCAGCTCTTCCAGACCACCCCTGCACCAACAACGGCCGCTATCCAGCAGTGGATCGGCATCGCCAACGCCTACATCCTTTGCAGGACAGACGCTGGCTTTGCCACCGCCGCCGACGTGATCGCCGTGCAAGCTGCCGTCACCTACCTGAATGTATCCTCCAACGCCTTTGATCCCCAGGGAAGACTGCTCCTCCAGGCCGCTTACGCTGCGGTAGTCACCGCCACACCTCCCGATCCCCTCCCCTGCACACCTTATCCTGTCTGTTATTGAGCAAGCGATGTCGATGGCAAGCACGACGAGTCGATGCTGCCACAACAATAAATGACATTCCCTTCCAAACCAAATATCAGCTCGTGTATCTCAAAGAGAACCCTGACCTCTTCCTGTCCACCTTCATCCTCTTGCTAGCCAGAGGCGTCGTAGCATAAGCCCTTTGCTCCATTTGTTGATCGACATGCCGCTACGACGGATCAAAAAGAACAAGTCCTTTGCGCGCACAGATTTTCTCTTTCACACTCTCACGGACAAGACCCCAAGGAAGATTGGAAGCGCCGAGGATGATGCGCTATATGCAGAGTCTGTCCGCGAATGCGAGAGACATGGGGACGACATCAACACTGCCTTTATCACCATCGATCCACAGCATCTAGGCCGGCGACCCAGACGCCATCGCTCAAGAGGACGCGCGAGATCACCGCCTACTACAACACGACCTACTTGCGTGACGTCAACACACTTGCTCTCAACGCTGCGGCCAAGATCCAAGGTCTCGTCGACTCTGGCTGCCTCGACGGCCGCAGGCCTCTTGTCATCATGGACCTCGACGACACCTTGTGGAGCACGTACGACCCGTATCTTTCTATCTACAACAGCCACACAAGAGGCCCCCACTTGCCAAAAGGATATTGTGCGCCGCTCGGTGCCATGGTCACTCTGTATCACTTTCTTCGCGAACACAATATTGAGGTCGCCTTTCTGACCGGCCGCTATGCAGAGGCCGAGCCCTTTACCCGCAAAAACCTCGACGCCATTGGAGTCTCTGATTACAGCCACCTGATACACCGGGCGCCCAACGAGGAATCTCTGACGGCGCTACAGTACAAGAGCCAGAGGCGCGCCCAGCTCGCTCGCGATTATCACATCATCGCCAACTTTGGCGACCAGATGAGCGACCTGTTGGGAGGCAACTCGGGCTACTTTGCTTACAAGCTGCCCAACCCACGGACACACATTTCATGAGATGCTCAAGAGGGAGAGACCCGTTCGTGTTTTTATTTCAATAAAAAGATTACGCATCAACCCCATTGCCTCCACGAATCCACCTGGCATGGCTTGCTGTGCGCGTCGCTGGAATAAGAGTTGCTTAAAGAAGAAGAAGAAGAAGAAGATATTGTGCCGATGGACGAGTTGGTGGTCTTGGAAGAAAACCTAGAGCCGCTCGTGGCGCGGCTGGCTGATGGGAAAGTTGTGTTGTCTGAGAATGATGTAAAGCTCATGGAACTGGGACACGAGTCGGTGGCCATCGAGGCCAGCTCAGAGACGCGGATGCGGATGCGAGGCGGCTTGCTACCACTTGACTTTTTTTTTTCTGTGGTGGTGGTGGTGCTTCTTCTTCTTTTTCTTCTCCTTCTCTAGGCAATCGGACGAGGAGGAAGAAGATGAGGAGGACGAGCAGGAGCGTATGGAAGTTGAGAAGCCTGATGGTTCAGATATGCTCATGCTGCTCATCGACGATGACGAGCAGTTGGTTCCCGATGAGGATGAGCAGTGCGAGTCATCAAAGTAGTAGTAACAGCCGCGTCCTCCATCGCACCATTTGCGGCGACACTTGCGGCCACGGCGACACCATCCGTCCCATCCATCGTATCCGCAGGGGTCGACCATGGGCATGCCGTACGCGCAAGGGTCCATCTCTGGCATGCCATACGGATACATCATGTTGTACGGGTCCATCATGGGCACGCCGTAGGGGTCCATCCCGTAAGGCATCATGGCGGGGAAGCACATTTCGCAGTCGTATCGCATGCAACCGCAGTAGCCGTGGTCTCTGTGGCATCTCTTGTGGTGGTGACGGTGACGGTGACGGCGGTGGTGTTTGCCCTTCTTGCGCCATTTGTGACGGCACGACTCGCGCCAGTCATAGCAGCCGCATTCGCGGTTCCAGCAGTTCTTGCGGCCACACGGTCCCACGCCGTAGCCGCACTCGCACCGGCCAGAGCACATGCACACGTACATGTCGCCGGGCGTCGCCACCATGAATACACCCTCGGGAGGAGGGTACATCATCTGTGAAGTGTTCTTGGCTTGGAATGACGCAGGCGGGGCGCTCACCATCACGTTGCCACTCGACTGTCCAAAGACGACCGACGTGCCAGGAGGGGCGCTGACCATGACATTCCCCGAGGTGGCACCAGTGCTGACCACGCTGGCGGCCTGTTGACCGGCGACCGATGTCATCGGCGATGCCTGCACAGTGGGGAACACGAGAACCATATTCCTTTTGCAAATGGAAAAGGACACAGAGAGGGAGAGGAAGATGCCTCTTTCTCTATCTCTTGGTGCGGTGGTGCTCTTCTTTATTCATGTGTGCGAAATTCGTGACCAGATTGACCTGCGATGTCCCTCTGGTCGATCATGGCCACGGTGCTGCTGAGCACTCTGATCTGGCCCTTGTCCTTCTTGGTGTTCTGGGTGAACCACAGGCGCTGACCCTTGTCCATATGAACATTAGGGACAAAGATTTCGATGCGGTCGCGGCCTCGGATATGCGCCACGATCTTGACGCTGCGCATGCGCTCCTTGTTGATGTAAATGTCGAGATGGGTGCGGTCAGATATGTGATCGCTCTCTATCTCGACCACAAAGACGAGCGCGTAGAGTCCTCTTGTTCGACACCTGACTGACGTGTGTCGGCCTGGAGCACCTGGGAATGTGGCAAGCCCGATGCTGCCAAGCACTTCTCTCATGATTCTTGTGCACTCTGTGCTGTGTGTGAACACTCAATTGACAGAGAGATGCTCCTTTTATTATTATCATTGCTGTGTGATATACGCCAGGCTTTCTACCCAGGGGATATTTTGTCCGCGCCCTGGAGACATGTCAGCAAAGCTGTCCTTGAGCGCCTGGAGGTCGGAGCACGGGATGCGGCGTCGCTTCTTGGACTTGACATACTCTTCCATGCCCAGAAAGATGTTGGCGTAGATGACAAAGAGCTCTCGCAGGTCGCGGTACGCCCTGTGGATCTCCATGCGCGCGTCGCAGGTGATGATGGTCGGAGGCGGCGACGGCATCGTGGGCCCTCCTCCCTCGACAAAGGTGATCTGGTGTTGGGCGCACCACATGACCACGCGATCGTGCAGGCGAAAGATGCGCGCTGCGAGGCGATTCATCTTGCGCGTCGCGCTCTCATAGACATTGATTGTCTCGACGAGGGTGCCGTGTTTCTGAGATGCGTTGGTCATCATGGCCATCAGGTTGGCGTGGTTAGACTTAAGGTTTTCGTACCACAACCGAAACCCAAAGTGGGCCTGATGGTATTGGTAGAGGTATGTCAGCATCTCTCGAGTCTCAAAGTCGGGTTTGATCTTGAGCGAAAGCACTTGGCGCGGCGCTGCCTTTTGATTGCTGCGACTCTTTTGGTCGTGACACTCTTTGCAACCACATGACAATTTATCGTCATCGTCGCGAGAGACCTTTTTGCGACTGCGCCCACGACGTCTGTTGGCCTTGCGCGGCAACACTTGCTCTGCGTTATCGTCTTCAATGTCGCTTATCTGACTTTGGTCGTTGAAGAAGCCATCGTCGTCGTCTGTGGCTGAGAGGTGTTTCATGGTGACCGCCAGGGGGTCTCTACTTTTCTTTGGGGAATGTGATTTTTTTATTTGGTCTTTTTGGTTTTACCGCTGCTGCCTGTGAAATGGGCAGCGAGCTGGCGAAATTGTATATCGCGCAGGATGTCCTTGGGGGTGTCCTTGATGGCGCGCTTCGTCCACGGGTGCGCGAGCAGCTCAGCCATGGTGATCCGCTTGGAGGGCACGGGGTGCATCATGCGAGAGATGAGGTCCATGCAGTGCATGGTGAGCATCTGGTCGGACCGGTGGACGTACATGCCGCCCTTTCGTCGCTTGCGATGGCAGTTGCCGTCCTGCGCCGAAGCGGTCGTCGTCCTCGGCCGGGAGGGCGGCATGGTGATGGTGTTGAACTGTGGGTCGTCGATGCAGGCGTGCTGCGAGTCAAAGTATTTCCAAGTGACGCCGTTGAATCGGAGGGGGATTATGTTACACAAGAGTTCCTGGAAGGATTCGTCCGTGGCGAGCGCCGCCCTGCGCGAGCTGGCGTCCTTGGTCGATTCGCTGACCCGCTGGACGATGTTGCGCGCGTCATCTTCAGAGACAATGTATTCGCCGGTGAGCGCCACATACATGAGGGCGCCCAGCGAGTAGATGTCGGCCCCGGGCAACTCCTTCGCGTCGCTGATCGCCTTGATCATGATCTCGGGCGCCATGTACCCGATTGTGCCGCGGGTGTTGTTGGTCTCGCTGAGCTGGTCCGACGGCAGGTCGCCGATGCGCGAGCAGACGATCGCGTCATGTTCATTCATGTGCTTGATGTCAATGTTGCGCTCGAGAGGCATCTGCATGCGCAGCCAGATGTCGTCCAACACGGCAGACTCTTTGTGGAAGAAGCACAGGCCAAAGTCCACGAGCTTGGCCCGAAGATAGTTCTCGCCAAAGACGATGATATTCTCCAACTTGATGTCACAGTGCGTGACACCGTTCAGGTGGCAGTACATCAGGGCGGCCAGAATCTGGAGGATGATAATCGAGAACCATTTCTCTGCAAAGACGACGTCGCCATCGTTGCACAGCATCTCCAGGTCGGCGCCAGGCATGAACTCAAATGCCAGGTAGTACCTCTCGTTGTCCACGCTGTGCATCTCGTAAAGGCTGGGCAAGCACGGGTGGCTGAGGTACATGCCGGCGCGCAGCTCATTCGGGAAGAGGCCGCGGGCGGTGACGCACTTGAGAGCAAAGAGCCGCATGTAATCTTCGTCCTTGAAGTCGCGCCTCGCCAGGAAGACGCTGCCATAGCCACCCGCTCCCAGGAATGTCAACAGCTTGAACCGCGAGATCGAGGCAATGTCTTGCTCAAGCTGATGCTGGGGAATCAAGTTTTTGGCACTGTCGCTGACATGAGGCTGCAGCTGATCGATCACCATCGCATCGACAGGCTGCGGCTGCACCTCGTGTTGCGTCAGCATGCGGTCGAGCGCTTGCTGTTGCTTCTCTTGCTCGCGCCTTAGATCTACCATGTGCGCTTCACGACGCGCGCGCATGCCAGCCGCCGTGGTCGCCGCCGCTTTCACGATCCGCCTCTTGGCCGTGACGCCCACATGGGGCATCTGTTGCGGTTGCTGTGGCTGTGGTTGCGGTGAGGAGAAAAAGGCCAACGGCGCAGCACCCGGTTTCATTCTTTTCCTACGCACACTGAAAATATATCCGGTCAACTAGTGTGTGTGTGTGTGTGTCGGCCGCCGCCGCGCGATCCGTTATATGCCCCGTGACATAGTCATTGTTTCTCCATTTGGTCAATGCGATCTATATGGGATTTGCAGCTTTGCTTATCACAAGCAATTCTCATCACCAAAGACCCGCCGAGAGCGCTACTTGCCAGAGCCTGCGACACGCTTCGAACAGAGGCTCACGACAGTAGTCAATTCCTTGGTGGAAATAAAATGTCCATCGAAAGCAACCCCAGAGATGAACAAAATAGGCACCAGCTTCACGACGTGCACACAGGGTACGATCGCAACAATGGACCTCTACATGTTGATCGTCTCGATCAGAGAAAGTGAGGGTTCTGGCTCCTCCTCAATGCACACCTTTCGGCTAAAAGCAGACAAACACTGGGCCGCCTGCATTGAGCGCAACGGCAAGCTCGATTCGTCGTCGCAGTACAAATGGAACAAACTTGGCACGACAATCCACATCTTTGTATACTACTTGTGTGTGTGGACCCGCTCTGGAAAGCCACACGTCCTGCCGTCACGGTAACCATCCACGACACAGAAAATGTGACCACATTCGAGTGTGACAAAAAGGCCGACTACGCATCGCAGATGTGCTCGCTCGTGTACCGTGTGTTCATCAACGCTCCGCCGGCCTACGAAAGTTGCCCTTCGTTGGCAGAAGAGAGCGGGATGGAGCCCAAAGAGCTTGAGCTCACCGCGCGCGACAAGATAGTGGGCATGAAATCCTTCCTTGTCTTGCGCCCGGAATACATCTCCATGAGATGTGTCAATGGAATGACTCCTGAGTGAACCTTTATTTTATGTTCTTGGTCAAAGAGCTTGCTTTGCTTGATGTGCGGTCTCGCTCGCAATGGCGAGAGACCACACGCTCTTGATGAATAAAGCCATGCGTACACAACCCCTTGTGAACAAGACACACATGCACCAGAGAGAGAAGTAAAAGATGGCATTATGCTTTGCTGTTGATCCTGTACACCAGATGGTAATGCACAGGGCTATTGTCGTCGTCGATGCTCTTGAGCGCTTCCGTCACATCTTTCCATTCGCACGGGGGGTCGCAGGCATGCGGTTCTTTGGTCGCTTGACACACGCGACAACACTCTTGTGCATCAAGGGGCAAAGCGTGGGTGAAGGCCATGGCAAGCAGGCGATGCGAAACACATCGCGTGGTCGTTGTTGTCGATGCCATGTTGATATCTTTATTCACTATCTCTACAAAGAAAGATGAATCAGTCACGCATGATCAGACGGTTTGCCATCACGGGTGTGTGTGGTTTCCTCGGGTCCCACCTAGTCGAGCACATCCTGCGCTCTCCTGATGTCGATGTCGTGCTTGGCATCGACATGCTTGTCGAAGACAGCTCTGACATTGGGCGCATCGCCTCTTTCTTGAATGATCCGCGGTTCGTCTTTGACGTGTCGAGCTATGGCAATGAGGAGCGCATATACCAAGTGCTTGCGCTCAACCACATTGAAGCCATCCTGCACTTGGGCGCAGAGACCCACGTTGACAAATCCTACTCTGATCCTGTCGGCACGCTCGCCAATAATGTTATCGAAGGGTGCAAGCTGCTCAAGGCAGTGCAAAGATATCACGCGTCAAAGGGCTCTTCCTTCAAGCTCTTTTTCAACATGAGCACTGACGAGGTGTACGGCGGGTCTCCAGAGACCAAGGATGAGAGATCAGCGCTGTTGCCCACCAACCCGTATTCAGCGAGCAAGGCATCCATGGAGCACCTGGTGCATGCGTTCGCCACATCATATGGAATCCCTCGCGTCACGCTCCGCGGCAACAATATATACGGCACACGACAATCGCCTGACAAGGTGGTGCCGCTGTTCATCCAGCGCGCCATCCGCGGAGAGGTTTTGACTATCCACGGCACTGGCAAACAGACGCGCAACTGGGTGCATGCCGAGGACATGTGTCGTGCGATATGTATGGTCGTACAGCATGGCCGTGAAGGCGAGATATACAATGTGGGCAGCCCTGACGAGCTATCAATCATGGACCTTGCTCGCGAGATTGTCAGGCGCACAGCATCCACGTCGCAAATCCTTTGTGTCGCGGACCGACCGCACAATGACTCGGCCTACAAGATCAGCTACCAAAAGATGAGCCAAGAACTGGGGTGGCAGCCGCGCGTCAGGATCACGGACGCCTTGGACGACATCATCGAATGCGAAAGACGCATCATGCGCAAGACCACTTTCACTGAATTCCCTTTTATCACTCGCGCCTTGCAGCACCAGCTGCCGTGGTGCCAGCGCTCCGAGAGACACCGCGAGCGTATCAGCACCTTTCGAGAGGTTGCCGATGATGTGCAACAACAACAACAACAACTCGCGCCAACTCGCTTCTTTGTCGATGTCTTGCCAAGGCTGCTCGTCTTTGGAAGTGACTCGCCTTTGGGCCTCCGGTTCACAAACCTGGTGAACAGGCTCAACATGCGCTGGGACCGCGGCTTCACAGATCCCGGCTCGTCAAGCACAAGCGATGTGATGAAGGAGATAAGCAACCCCAAGTACACTCATGTTGTGTCATTCAATGGCTGTGATGTGAACACCAGGGAGAGCGACGCGCGCAACATCTTGAGAGACAACATTCTTGCTCCCACCATGTTGATCTCGATGTGCCAGGCCTTGGATAAACACTTGACGATCGTGGCGAGCGGTTGCGCTTTCACAGAACCTCAGATGAACAGAGAGCAGACAGTGGACTCTGTGACCGGCTATGCCAGTGCTATCGCTCGCGGATCAGATGACATCATGGCACAACTTTCAGAGATGGCAAGCGACGCGCTCGTCATCCGAACTGGTGTGGCCGTGTTTGACACATGCCACCCGTGCAACTCTGTCACCCAGATGTCGCGGCGCGGTGAGAAGATGTTGGACGAGCGACACAAGGTGACAGTGTTCCACGAGATGTGGCCGGTCATCCTTGATTCTATCTTGGGTTATCGCGTTGGCACTCTGGATACCGTCAACCCTGGCGAACCGCTCCGCGTGACCCAAGTGCTCGAGATGTATCGCCAGATGTGTGATCCAAGCTTCGCCATTGACACATCCACTGATGAAGGACAAGACCCGATATTTTGCAACAACTGTGCCCTGGACGCAAGCACCCTCCAGGCGCTTTATCCTTCGGTGAGCAATGCGAATGAGGCTGTGCGCGAGGCAATGCGACGATGTTCTTATTCATTAGGGCCGTGCTGACGACAGTGGTGTGCTTTGGTTTTGTGTCTAAAGCAATAAACTTGCCAGGCGACTTTTACATATGATGCACGTACACGCAAGAGACATCATTATCACCACGAGCGTCATGAATTATCTCATAGCCCTGGCTGCGTGTAAATACATTGTTGACACAGGCTCTGAAGCGTACAGAATCTTTGCCTTGCACAGGGCGTCACATTTTGAAAATAAAAGAGAAAACCCCCAGCACCCCGATTATCATGACGCGCCAGTGCAACGCTGGTCCGTCAAGGATGAACGCGAGCTGTCCATGTTGGTTCCCGCAGCGAGGACGAGCCTCAAGCTGGCCATCGCGCACATGAACGACTCTGTCGCCAACATCATCGAGAGGCTCGCGAGCAACAGAACAGATTTCTTTCTGCATGACGTCAAGTCAATCCACATCAGGCAGCAGATGGGCAAGCATGTGATCATCGACTTTGAGGATGCTGACAAACCAAAAGCTCAGAGCTTTACGGAATCAGAGGATACTCCAGCACGCCTGGCAGCCACTGTGGAGATACCAGAGCAACGAAATCAGGTGCTCGTCGTAACACAAGGCGCATACGACGTGTGTCACCGACGTGCAACCATGGCGTCCTGCGGCGCGTGGGTTGCAGCTGTCGCTGCGATGGCTTATTTCTTTTCATAATAAAGAACACCCCAAGTTCATTCACCATCACGCCCTGACTACCTTTGAGATCCATGGCATGCGTGTGTCTGCCAAGACAAAGGGAGACAATCTTTCACTGACGTCAGGAAATCCGGATGAATTTGGTATCAGTGAATTGGGATGTGTGTTGTATTTAATGTCAAGCGCTTTGGTCATCAATTGTCAAAACCGAGCTGAGCCGAGAACACACGCACACAAACAACAACAACAGAGACAAAGATGGATTGTGGGAGAATCGACAGATGCGCGAGTTGTGATCACGAACAACAACATTCTCTTGAAGAACAGAACCAAGCAGCCTCCCAACAAAGTATAATGGAGCCGTGTGTCAAGACCATTGATACCGAGATATTCGAAGCCGAGGCTGTGTGCAGGGCCGCATGGCTTGAAAGTAAGAAATAAGATGCTTTGCTGATGTTGCACGGTGTGCGAACGACCATCGAACGCCTGTTGGTGCCACTCGAACCTCTTTCAAGACACCATCTTGAAAATATTGAAGGCCTGTTGATAATCAACTTTGAAATCACTGCGAGGCTTCTCCTTCTGCTGTCAGTCGGTAAACAAGGGCCCCTTGCTCTTGAAAATCTCCAAGAAGCCAAACGGACACTGGCCGGGATATGCTTGTTGCACCCCTTGGATCAATCATCGGCTTGGAGCAAGCTATTGAGTTTGCTGACCAGGCACCTGGATTATCCGATCGAAGATCTCCAAACATGGGTATGCACTCTGGAACGCCCTCCTCAATTGAAGGGACGCCTAGAGTCCATTGACATAGCACTTCTTCAGCTGCTTCGAATGCAGCCAAGCTTCGCCGACTTTTGGAACACATGCGCAGCCTATTGTCAATTTCGATCACCCGGTTTTGACAAAAATGAGACTAAACTCAGACATTTGGTGGCTGTGCACTTGGCCAGAGTTGCACTGGGTGAGGTTGCTGTGAATGGATCGATCGCTCTCCTCGTGAAAGCAAGGATGCGACGCATGTGTCTTGACCATCCTGAATGCTTTAGCGACCGCACAAACTGGTGGATAAGATACTACGCCGAGGTGATACATGAAGAGACCATGTTGCTTTCCGGAGAAGAAAAAGACAAGGCTTTGAATATGTGGTCCGTGGCCCTGCGAGAAGAGATCAAACAACTTGACGACGAACTTTTGGGCAAGCCTTTCCCAGATCAAGAGACCCCCAAACAGCAACAGAAACACTTGAACTGAGCTGCGTATGATCTCGCGGGCGCGCTCCTGCTCAGAGGTCGAGGCATTACAAAAGTTATAGGAGAGATAGATGCCCTCTTCGTCGAGGACTTTGCTTCCGACGAGCGTCAAAATGATTTTTATTGTTGCCTTCGTGTTGTTGTAATTTTGCATTTGTGAATTATACTGGGTGTGGATGCGCCCCGAGCATTTTGATGAGACGCTCGTTGTTGAGTTTGTGGTTGGTCTGTGACGCGGGGTGTCCTCTGCTTGCCCGCAGGTATCACAGTGGCGAGGGACGGCGCTTGGTGGAAGCGCCAAGCGCGCGCTTTAGCCTGACGTATGGTGGCCATGGTCCACTGGATGTCCATGATCGGGCGACTGCAAAAACAATGGGGTTTTTGGGCAGTGAGAAGGAAGAGGTTATTAGGTGTATGCTTCGAGCATTTTGATGAGCTGTTCTCTGCTCAGTTTGCTCTTCATTTCGGTGCTGGGACATTGCTTGGTGGTCTTTCCCACTTCCACGTAGATGTCGGTGAGGGCCATCTTCTCGAGGCACAGTGCGAGAATCTTCTCTTCGATCGTGTTGTTGGCGATCAAGTGGAAGACCTTGACCTTGTTCTTTTGGCCGATGCGCCAGGCGCGCGCCTTGGCCTGGTTCGTCGTGGCCATGTTCCACGGCCCGTCCATCAGGATGATATTTGTGGCCTGGGTGAGGTTTAAGCCCTGTGCGCCCATCCGGTAGGTCATGGCAAAGACCTTGACCTCCTTGTTCATGTCTTTGAACCGTCGGATGATGTCCTCGCGCTCCATCGGCTTGGTCTTGGCGTGCATCCACAGCGACGGCGTGTCATCGGGGCAGGTCGTGTAGAGCCGCACCTTTTTCTCGTCGGGATCAACCAGGGCGACCTGCGAGAGGAGGCGGCGTATCTCTTCGTCGTTGTTGATCAGCTCGTTGATCTCGCCGAGCACAGTGCTAAAGCTGCAAAAGATGAGGAACTTGTCTTTTGGGTCGCTCCGGCGGACGATCTTGAGCACGGTATCGATCTTGGTGCTTAGGGTCTTGTGCGAGTAGAGCGCGACGGCCCACTCCTGCAGCTTCTTCTCAAAGTGGGTGATTCTGTCAGGATCGAGCTTCGTAATATTCTCCAAGAGGGCTTCCAGACTGCGCGAACGGTCGGCGACGTTGGACGCAGCTGGCGCCTTGCCCTTTGCTGTGATCTTCTTGCCCGACGCATCTTTGGCGAGGTTGCGCGAAAGCGCTCGCGACGACCTGGAGCCTTTGCGTGGCGCGGGGGCTGGTGATGCCGCTGGAGCAGCAGCAGGTTGTGGGTTTTTGGCAAGCTCCTCAGCGATCAGGCGCGCCGTGTCCTCGCGCTCGGCAAGGATGCACGCGGCCAAATAGATGGAGCTCTCCAAGATGTCGGTCTTCTTTTCCTCGTCATCGGGCTTCATGCCCTCCATAATCTTCTTGGTGCGCGAGATGATGTTGGTGATCTTGCCCAACGCATCGACATCCTCGCCGAGGAGCTCTTCGTCGTCGGGAGGCGTATCAAGGAACTCGTCCTGCGTGCTCGACGACGTGCGCCGGCGCTTGGCGCTTCCGGGCGCGTGGTTGCTTGGGGTCCTCCTACGCTTGCCGTTGGCATCCACCAACACCTCGGCCTCTGGATCTTGGTCTTGCTCGACATCGATCACAGGGGGCGGAAGTGGGTCGCCGTTGCGATCGACCTTGAGTATTTCATCAAAGTAGCGCTGGGACATGACGTGAGGCGCAAGGATGAGCTGGCGCATGCGCGTCAAGAGGGCGATGATCTGCGAGTGGTGTATCTTCTCGTCGCCCAGACACTCCTTGATCATGAAGAGGAAGGCCTTGTTCATGGCCGACTCGTACTCGTTGAGCTTGATGTTGATCTTGAGCTCTACCTTCTCTGGCAGCGTGGGCAGGTCCTCTGGCTTGACCCACGGTGAGGGCACGTTGTCCTCGCGGTAGTGCAGGGCGAGGATGCAATCGCCGAGTTTGCGCTGCTGAAAGATCGCGACGCTGTTCTTCTTCCAGGCGCCCTGGTGCACCACGCCGTTGTATCCCAAGAACCGCAGCTGGGTCCAGAGGTCAGTGCTTTTGTTAGAGATAGGTGTGCCGGTCAGACACATCTTGTGCTTGCCATAGATGGCCATGATCGCTGCGTAGGTAGATGTAAGCGGATTGGAGATGCGCTGGCTCTCATCGAGCACTACGCGATGCCATGGCACACCGTAGATGACCTGGATGCCGCGACAGTCGGGCACGTTGTTGACACTCGCCCTGGCGAGGTCGATTATCTTTCGCTTGCCCTGCGTGCGGATGTAGCGGTGCGTCCACGGGCTCTTCTTGTGCGCGTTGATGCAGGTCTCGTAGGTCGTGATGACAATATCATACTTTTTGCTGGCCTCGGGTGTCAACACGTCGATCTCGCTCTGGGGCGTGAGGTCCTTGTGCATGTAGAACACCTTGACCTTGCGGCTGAAGAACCTTTCGATGGCCTCGCTCTTCCACTGGGCGAGCACGCTCTTGGGCACCACGATGAGCGACGGGTACTCGCCGCGCGGCTGCGAGAGGATGTGCACGAGAGATTGGAGCGTCTTGCCCATGCCCATCTTGAGGCACAGCATGCAGCCGTGGATGCCATCCAGCTCGCCATCGAACAACACCTCGCGCTGCTGCGACCACTTGATGACGGACGATTGGTATGCCATGAGGGAATAGGCCTCTTCCTCGTCCGGTCCCCATATCATCGGCAGGCCTCTCACCTGGAAGCCCAGCGCGCCAGAGATCGCCTCGCGCACATCCTCTGAATAGCCCGCCGTGCGCAGGAGCAGCGTGTGTTCGATGCCATCAATGTCATCAGGCGTGAGGGTGCCCCGCTCTCTCACGATCTGCACTATCTTTTGGCTGAAGGGAATCTTGTTTGGGTTGTGTGCGGGTCGCTCGTCCATCATCTCTGCGTTGCGAAATATTATAGTCTATGAGGTGGGATGCCCAAAGAAAAGGGTGGTGATCATGCGAGTGGCCCGATGTGTTTATTCATTCGTTGCAAAAGAAGACAAAGGCAGCGGAATCGCCTGGTCATCGCTTACTCTTGCCGAGGCAGTCACGCGGCGCCCACCGTTGCGGTCCGCGGCGCACACCTTTTTGAAAGAGACAGTCTGTCGCGGACGCGAGGATTTCTTGCGCTGGGAGGTGCTCTTGAAGTGGCGCCGCAGGTGGCCGGCGAGGTCCAAGTTGCACGCAAACTCTTCGATCGTGCACCCGTTGGGCAAGAGGTCGCTGGGACACACGATGTTGTCCGGCCGGTTGTTGAGCCACGCCGACTTGATCTCATGTTTGGCCTTGCGAATGACCGTCACGGCCACGTCGTTCATGACATCTTTGCGTAACGGCAACTTGGTGGGGAGCATGGTGGCGTTCATCAGCATCTTCTCTTTGCTCTTTTCGCGACCACAAAATTATCACTCTCTCGCGCGATCACAACACCTGTGTGACCAAGAACCATGGCTTGTCCTCCAATTAGGTGCTTTACGTGCAACAAGATGGTCGGAAATCTGTACGAGAAGTTTCCAACGGCTGTCCTGCAGATGGGTTCCAACGAAAAAGTATTTGAGGCGTGGCGCATCGAGCGCATATGTTGTAAGCGAATGTTGATCTCTTCGATGGACACCAACGAGATGCTCAACATGTACGACGACGCCAACGCGCTCAAGAACCCGATTGACGACTCGCACAAATACATCAAGCTGCACACAACAGAGTCGATCGCCAGCGGCACGACGACCATCGTCTCTGACCGCAAGGCGCAGATTGCCGCGGCGATCGCGTCTGTGCCCGAGACCTATGCCTATTTGTTGCAGCAACAACAGCAGCATCCCGAACTGTACGCACAGATGGCGCAGCTGTCACTAGAGCCGCGCGCTGACAAGACCGCCTCGACAAAGACTGTCAAGAGATGGCTCCCTGCCAGATAAAGCCATGTGTGATGAGAATAAAAATAGTGAAAGCAAAGCTGCATGTCTTTTGATCATTATTCTTTATTATTATACGTGGTGTTGTTGTTCTTGGCCAAGCGTGCCTTGATGGTCGTCACCTTGCACTCTTGGCCGTCTGGTCGCTTGGTGAGCATGGTAATGTGCGATGTCACGAGGCGGTCCATTGGTTTCGGCTTGGCAGGATTGTTGCTGTTGGCGTCGCCCTTACTCGCGGCAGCAAATTGTTCCAAAAGTTCGAGTGGGTCGGCGGCTTTTTTGCGCTGCTCTTCGAGCGCGAGGATGTGTTCTTCGTGGTCGCGCCGGTTCCACAAGAGGATGGCGCGTGGCACCGGCGGCTGTGCTGGTGCAGCTGGCAGAGGCAACGCCGAGAGTGCTGAGGGGTGGATGGTGACTGGCATGGGTGCGCGCTGTCGATGGTGGATGGCCGGGGCAAAGCTGTGATTCATTTACTTAGGGGATCGGTGATATATGTGGTGTTCTTTCTCTTCCTCTTCTTTATAGACAAAGGCATTATACGTACATTGTTGAGCGAGAGGAACACGAGCAGATGATAAATCAAGAGAGGGGGTGCTCGCGCCGCGCAAGAAAGGGCCGTTCTATATATGCGCACATTGTCTGTATGTTCTTTATTGACGCTCTCAAATTTTGAGCTGCCATGTGGACGTCGCCGCGCCTCCCTTGGCCGAGGTGCCTTGGCCGCAGCGCCTGCTCTCTGTTTCTCGGGCATGGCAAACTCGGGGTTGCCGCGGTTTTGCAAGGCGGCCAGAAGCTTCAACGGGTTCTCTGCTTCCTGCTGCATGCTGTCGACCAGCGCCTCGGCGTCTTCGTCGGTCGCCTCTTGGAT
>MRZZ01002141.1:0-10511 GCA_002025285.1 Acanthamoeba comandoni | reverse complement strand
TGTCCAACAACAACAACAACAACAACATTTCTATGTTGCGTTACTTTAAAGTAGAGTTAGTCTAACATTGCTGTTTCTTTGACTGCTCGTGTGTGTGGGGTGAATCATGACAGTGATTGAAAGGCATGGTTCGTTGAAGGCAGTCATAGAAGCTGAAGAAAGGGAAAGGCAGCGCAGGCTAAACGACAAGGACAGGGAGGCCGAAAAGATGAGGGAGAAACTTGCTCATGAGGTCACCAACACCATTGCTGACGACCTGAAAGCCAGATCCCTCAGCTCGGCTCAGTAGTAAGCTTTTGAACAGTGGCAATAGTAATTGCTCTTTTGCCTTTACGGAACATCCATGGGTGCATCTTTTTAAGTTGAAGATTTGCGTGTACATACATTATTCTTTGGTTTGAAACCTAAATAAAAACTTGTTTGGTGTAAGCATTTCTCTTCTCATATCCAACATCTACTACAAAACTAGCAGTAGCCATTTTTCATTCTCAATTGCACACACAATGTCAAAGAGAGAAGAGATACCAAGAGACACATTTTTTGTTTGTTTGTTTTTAAATTCGCTATTTGTTAAATAAATAAAAGTACACGTGTACAGTTCTCGCCATAACAGCAACAATTCAAAGAGAGAAGTCAGCATACTTGGCAGCATCATTTGTTCTCTTGATGGAGCTCACTATTTTTCTATGAAGGTCGATCATAAAGTGCGCCCGGTCGTCATACGTGTGCTTGCCCTCCACGATGAACTGTTGTGCTTTTCGCCTGAAGTCTTCAAACCATTTCTCGTTCTGTGAGGAGATGTAATGTAAAGTCTTCTTCGTCTCGGCTTGGGTTCGGGAGATGAAGACCACACCACTGCCTGCCAGCGCAAGTTCCAATGCCAAGTAGGAGGGGCTAATCACAGGAGTTCCACAGGCCAAGGCCTCGTAGATAATTGGGCTTATTGATCCCAATCTCTTCTGGCCCATCTTAGGCACACTTACGACCACGTTCGATGTCAGATACAGGTCTGTGTCCCTGGCTTCCCATCTTGGCTTTACTCCAGGGTGGTTGTTGTATCTCTGGCCCCACCCTGAGCCGAAGGCCGATCCTCCAAGAGCAAGCATTTCATCTAGCACTTGGTAATCTTTGGTCTTGGTTTCCAAAGAATAGTCTCCCATAAAGCTTGCTCTATACATTTTATCTTTGGCGTTCTGGAGCGGCACCTGTTCTGCACCATCACTGGTGGCACTAATCTGCTCACTCTCTTCCAGAGGGCCCTCTGTCTGCTCTTCATTGCCATCGGCTCCAGCATCATTCTCGCTCTCCTCTTCGTCGCTCTCCGCTCCTCTTCGTCCTCTAAACTGTCTGCTTCGGTATTCACTTCGAACACGCTCAACCACTTCGGCCCTTGTAGAAACAGCGTTTGCGTTTGGCGTTTCTTCCTCTGGCACCTGGTACGCGCCAATTGCACCCGGAGAAATGGCGAAGGGCTCACCCAATTCCACTCCCTTGCTTCTTAATGCCCTTCTGTCTTCACATTCTATGATGTCTCCTGCCGGAGGGAGATAATATTCGATGACGTCGTGTCTTGATTCTTTGTTTTTCAATAACACTCGAGAATTGACCAAGAAAGAGTCCGCCTGGATGTCATAAAGCTTGTTTTTTCCATTTTCCAAGTTGACCACCCAACAAAAGATCTTCATCTCAGGGTTACGGAGATGTAGAGACTCAATGATTGTTGGTAAAGACTTGTGGTAGCTGATGATCACGAAAAGGTCCAAATCTTCGTTCACTAGGGTAGGTTCATCTGCTGACCCGTACTTTTTGACATGTCTCACATCCTTGATTCTGGCAAATGCACTCACTAGCTTCCTGGCTACGTTCTCAGAATCAAACATATCTTCGGTGCTGAAGACGCCTACCCTCAATCCTCTGTCTTCTATTTTTTGCATGTATTTTTCCAATAGACTCTTTGTTTGAACGAAAAATCCAGCGTTGAAGTAGTCTATGTTGGGGACCTGTCCAAATAGGTTCCACCAATTGGAGTTGGCCTCTGAGACTTCGTCAAGTTTACTTGAAGTTCGTGATTGAAGGAAGTTTTCTCTCCATGGGTAAGACTTCCAGGGCTTATGAGGCGAAAAATGCAACACCTTTATCCGAGGGAACAACAGATACCAGGCCGGAGGAAACGCTTTCATTATTTTTGTTTGCGTATTATAGGTATAAGGGAGCTTGCTGTCAGGTCCAAGGTGATACCAATTGTCGAAGAACATGTTTAGAAAGCCCTGATCACCGCCGTTATACGAGGGCAAGACCGATATTGTCGCCATCATCAGGTCGAATATACGCTTCGAAGGCTCGAACACCATAAGGCCAGAGTTGAATGTATCCGGTGGCATTAAGTCCGGCACAGCCGTGAACGTTTTCCGTGAAAACAGTTCTTCTATACTGGAAAGTACTACCATCTGGTGCACAAGAAAGGTTTGGGATATGTTAAACAATGCCTACGCAATAGCTAAAGAAGAAGGCAGCACGTACATCAGCATCTAGATAAATAATTTTATCATAATCAACTAAATTCCACAAATTTAGCTTGGTATAGAGCGTCTTCTGGTGTCTCTCTGGGTATTTTGCCTTCCACATCTGGATGTGCTCTTGCCTGAAAGGCTGCCGTGATGCAACTGGTGACAATTATAGTTCTTATCAGTTTTTCATTGCAGTGGCTATTTTTGTCCACAGCTTGGTTAAGGGATTCTACCTTGGAATTTAAAATTTGGATTGTCGATTACAGGAACAGAAATAACTCGATCAAACACATATTCAAGCCTTCGCATCTTTTCTACGGGCAACGAATTTTCTGCCACTATCACCACTGAACAAAAAAATATTGAAAATTCAACATAGTTTGGAAGGAGTAGGTCATGATTCAGAGGATTACCAAGCTCTCTGGTAGTGTGTGCATGTTTTATGGACTGGGCTAAAGTAAGAGCTCCGCCCATGTATCGGAAATCGGCCAAGAATGTTGTATAGGCTTGAAAATGATCATGCAGCTCGCTGCTGGCCTCAATGCCTATGCCATAGGTCGAGAGATGGTTTGTAAATGATTAATCATATGCAACCTTGTATTGAACAATGTTCACGTACCTGGGTGGCCTTTCTCAAATTGTTCTTCAATAATCGCTCTGACTGCTGAAATTCTCTTAAGAAGTGAACCTACATCACTCTCTAAACGAGATTTTCCATAAAATTGGAGAACCGTATTACGAGCACTCGAAGAAGCTTCCTCCCAGTGTTCATGGCTCGAAAGTAACTGTTCCAATCTGTCTGCAAAKCGGATTGGTGTGTCCTCCACAAACACCCCTGGAGGGAATTGTTTGTGCACTGTTGATGAGGTAGGGAGGAAGTGAGAGGGTTCCTCTGTGATCAAGAAAAGAGTTGTGCTTATCACTGGCAGTCCAACACTCAGTGAGAACAAATTCATAGAAGCTTTATCTTCATCGAAATTGGACGCTATCAGGACTTTGAAACGGCTAAGTAGAGTTTCCATATCACTAGCATCAGACTTGTGGGCTATGCCAATTTTCTTGTCTCGATGAGACTGATAAAATTCCGTTTGCGTTAGTTCCAAGTTTCCAAAGTCGATAAGTGTCACTTCTGGGGCATCACGGAGACGCGGATGAACTTCAGTGAAGAACCAGTCAGCAAAAAACAAGTCCATTTCAGTTTGCAGAACCATCAACATTCCTTTTCGAATTGCGTTTGAAGCCGCTAGGTTCTGATTTGAAGCTCTCCCTCCTAGGGAATAGGGAATTACTAGAGTCTGCTCATCTCTGGCGGAAAAATCTTGTCGTATGACGTGAGTTTGACCCTCTGTCAAACTCACAATCAAGTGTGAATACTTGGACATCAGCCTCTCGTATCTTTTGATGGTTTGCGCTCTGTACAACTTGTATTCTGATCTTGAAACGTAACCACAGTTTTGAGTTTTCCTCCAGTTCACTTCGTCGGTGATAGTCACTAAAGGCAATTTTCGCAGCTTCTCGTAGGGAACTGGATGCGAATTGGAAGGATAGACTGGAATATCAAAATGTGAAGAGAGCGACGTAGGCAGGGAAGCTGGAACGGATGAGATGGCAGAGGCAGCGCGTAAATTATTCACAACTATCTCCAGTCCTAGATATATGCATATATTATGTACTGATTAATAAATTGGTTGAAATAAAAAGCAAGCAGACATCATACTTGCTGCGTCCGAAATTGTTTGAGTTGAGGCAGTAGGCTGGGAAGTAGGGCTTTGGCCCTGAGATAGCAGCGAGTGAAAGTCTCTTATGAACACACGAAACGGGGGTACTTGGGGCCAGCCTAACACACAGAGCAAAGAAGAATCTTAGGTCATAAAAGAGGGCGAGCAGTTTGGAAGGGGGCGGAAGGGGTTGCGTGAGGGTGGAAAGTACTTTTGAACGTTTGATGAATGATAACAGCTTCATAATCATTCTCTTCACTGCTAAGCAACTCTTTCAATCTTGAAGCATTATAGAACGTAACTCCTTGCCAAGGCGATTGACGTTCTGACAACTTCTTGTCATCTTGTCCCGTGAGCACAAGATGCACCTCAAACTGTTGGGCTGTGAGCCCATCCAAAAGTTGCACGAGTCTTGCAAAATCAGAGCCATGATACCCAGCGGGGAGGTCTTGCATGTTCTGAACAATATTAAATGGAAACGAGTGGGCAACGACCATCATTCTTTTTTGATCATTGTTCCTCACGAAGGGTTTTGCGATTATGGTTGAAGTGATGGGGGGCAAAGAGTCTTTGTTGTTGGCATTTGCGTGGTTTGGTGTGAGCGTGTCTGGTGGTTGGCATGATTCCTTTTCCTTGATTACCATTACCTTTGGTGAGGGACAAGCATCCTCTGATGCTGGCGTCGTCAGCAAAGAAACAGAGAAAAGCCTTGTGTCCAAATGATAAAACAGGGAGACGTTAAGCAACAAGAGGATGCATGCTGCAATAGAGATGGTCTGAAAGAAGAAGCTTCTCCTTCTGGACAGAACCATTTGTTGCTGCTGTGTCGGCCCTTTGGCGTAAAACAACAAGCTCCCTTGTGTTGGCCTCCTTATTTTATTTTATTTTTTTTTTTCGCCGCTTTTTGAATTTAGTGGTGGCTTGACTCTTAATTATTATGTAATTAAATTTCACGCAATCAAAAATCAAAAAAAAAACTTGATCTAGAGCCCAGCACGAGGGAACGGAGTTTGAATTCAAAGAATCGAAAGCGTGGTGGTTAGAAGAAGGAGGCCAGCAAACCGCCATCTTAATGATTTAACGGCCGGGCATTATTTTTCCCGCCTTTTTTCTTTCGACCTGAAAAAAAAATAGGAAAAAACCGGCGCCAAAAGTGCCCCCCCCCCCAAAAAAAACACACACACTGCCACACTTGGCTTTCCAGAGCCCATTCAAATAGTAATTTTTATTTTGATCACTTGTAAAAATATACAACCTGGACCATGGCAGAAGAGGAAGATCTGTATAAGGGACCTCTCTCAGAGCGGATTTTTCACAAGAATTGGAAAGTCAGACGTGCTGCCTGCGAGGAGTTGGCACAAAAATTCAAAGAAGCGACTGACAACAACATTTTTGAAGAATATGGTCAGTTCGAGTATGTTTATTCTTCTAATTTCTTCTTGTACTCACTGTGCCTGCCTTTTCTAAACAGGCCCCAAATTTAAAAAGATTATTGAAGATAAGAATGCTGCAGCCCAAGAAAAGGGGTTGGATGCACTGTTGGGCTGGATTGATAGGGCAGAGAACCCCGCAAGGTAAACTTTGGACAAGTTTGTACACTTCACATTGAGACATCTAAACGCCCTTTTTTCGTTAGGCTCAATAACCTGTGCTCCACCTTAATTGTGAACTGCTTTGGAGGCAGATCCAACACTAAACAGAAGGCCATTGATGCACTCCTTATGTTCATAGAGGTCGATACGACAGGGGAGGCCGTAGCGGTGAGTCAACCGATGATCGCCTCCATTATTTTGTACACCAGACTTAATTTAAACATGTTCTAAGATCCCCTTCCACTTTCTCACACCAGTCTGCACTCCTTCAAGAAAGCTCAAACAAGCAATTTAAGATAAGCTCGTTGGCAATTTCAACATTGACCACAGCGCTGAAGCAATTTGGCTCCAAGGTCATCCCAATTAAGCCCATTCTCCCTCATCTGGGAAAAATGTTCGAGGACAGTAACGCCAGTGTGCGTGAGGAAGCACAAAAATTGACTATTGAGATTTATCGATGGGTGGGACTTGCCATTAAGGTGCGGCTGTTTATGTCCACCCTCACCATATTAACCCTGTTCTAACTGGTCCTGTTGGTTCTTCAACAGCCCCAAGTTGATGCTCTGCGTCCTGCCCAAGCTAAGGATTTGTATGCAGCTTTCGAGGCACTGCCCAAGCAGAAAGCAGTCCCCGAGAAGAGGTTGCGTTGTGATCAACCAGAAGAAGATGCAGAAGAGGAAGCTGAGAGCGGAGGCAAAGGCACCAAAACAGATAGAGATGCAGATGATGAGGAAGAGCAATCATCGGGAATGGATCCCTATGACTTAGCTGATCCTGTTGAAATTTTGACTAAAATCCCATCCACTTGGTTTGCCTTGGTGGTACGCACAATTATTTCACATAAGGATTTTATCTTTGAAGATTACTCACTTCTAATAATAATAGAATTCTACAAAATGGAAAGAGAGGAACGAACAGATGGATTTGCTTCTTAGTCTTGTCAATACCCCTCGCCTCCAACCAGCGGATTACGGTGATATAACTAAAGTGTTGAAGAAGGTAATGTTATATCGTTTTTATAAAATTTCTAAAAAATTTATATTTGTTGTATTTTAACGTTTGTTTATATTAAACAAACAAAACACATTATAGATCATTGAGAAAGATGCAAATGTCATGGTGATCTCTAAGGCTGTGCAAGCAATTGGATTTTTTGCTAAAGGTTTGAGAGCGGACTTTAGTAGAGATGGCAAACAGCTTCTTCCAACTCTCCTTGGTAAATTCAAGGAGAAGAAAGCAACTGTAGTAACTGCAATCCATGAAACTCTGGACCAGCTGATGGATATTTGCTTCTCTTTATCAGATATTTCAGAAGGTACTATTCATATAAACTGATGAATTCACTTTCATTAATGTTGCTTTTTCTGCTATTTTTTTTTTGTTTGTTTAGAATTAACGGAAGCAGCCGACAACAAGACGCCTAACGCCCGAGAACAAACGTTGATTTTTATCACAAAATTTATAGTCAAAGCAAAGCGGGCATCTGTGGGCCAGGCCATTAAAATATTGGGACCACTTCTTCTTAAGTGTATGGACGATGCTATTCCCGAAGTGAGAGAGGCCACCTACAAGGCCTTTGGAACTCTTGTAGGAAAAGTGGGGGAGCGCCCCATGACTCCTTACTTGTCAAAGCTAGATGGAATTAAGCTTGATAAAGTAAAGAAGAACTATCCTGAGAAGATATTTACGGGTAATTTAAATGCAAGCGAAAAACCGAAAGCAAAACCTTCAGCTGCTAATACTAAAGCACCAGCGAAGAAGCCAGCATCTTCTGCACCTAACAAACTCCCTGCTGTTGCAGCCAAGAAAGGCACTGCTCCACCCTCGACCACTTCTCAAAAAGGTGGCAGGACAGCCACTGCACCCGCTAATCCTGCGAAAAAGCCGAGCTCTGCAGATCAAACAACAACAGAACCTGCTGCTTCTTCCAAGCCTTCTGCTGCTAAGCCCACGTTAGCTGCAGAGAGTAAAAAGCCATCACCAAAACCTCCCGCTCCAAAGAAAAAAATGCCTCCTGTTGAACCACCCATGATGTCCCAAGAAGAGGCCTTGGAAAAAGCAAAGGAAATAGTTCCTGAAAGTATTTTGGCTCTTCTTGATGACGGAGTGTTCAAACAGCGTCTAGCGGGTAAGCTATGACCAACATGTTGTGGTAGGATTTTTATTAACCCGAATACTATTTTTTTATCCAGGTATGGAAGAATTGAATGCTCTTGTAGAAAAGCTCCTTCAAGAAAAGGATGGATATCTCACGGTTCATACAATTATCCGTTTGCTTGAAAAGCCGCTTAAGGATGCAAATGCTCAGGTTCTCTTTCCCAGATATCACATTTAATTGATTCAATATTATTGAAGTTTTTATATTGAGAGGGATTGTTGTTGAAGCTAACTCCGTTGTCCCATCAGGTAATGACGAAGGCGTTTCAGCAGGTTACCCGTTTATCAAAATCACCTTATTTCAGCAAGTTAGCAGCGGAACTTGTAACACCAGGTAATACCTTCTCATAGTCATAATCCCTTGCATTTCCTGATTTTATATTGCGCTCACTATGCCCCATGTGAACAGTTCTTGTAGACAAGGTGGGCGATATTAAATTGAGAAATCCGACTGTGGAGTGTTTGAATTCAATGGCAGAGGTTCTTGGGCCTGATTTTGTTATTGCCGAAATAACCAAACACGCAGCGGAAAATAAGAACCCTAAAGTAGCAATTGAAGCCCTAAATTGGATAGCCTCGACTGTGGAGGACTTCGGCTTGGAAGGGCCTCCAGCCCCAGTAGATTTGCCCAAGATGATGATTTATGTAAGGGCGCAACTTGAGTCTAGTAACAACATGGCCCGGTCTGCGGCAGTAAAAGTAGTCTGTAAGCTTTTCTTATTCCTTCGTGAATCCATAAGAGACCACCTATCGGAAGTGAGAGCTGCAGTTATGACCACAATAGACAAAGAGATTGCTAAATATGCCAACGCAAAGACACCAGAGCCCACAAAGACCTACAAGCCCAACGTCTTGCCCCTTGAGAAAGTAGACGCTGCAGAAGATATCGACAAAAATGATGAAGTGGAATGTAATGAACAGGTTCAGACCAACCCGTCTCAAGACAAAGCTGCTGATGATTGGGTTGATGGAGCTGTTGATGTGTATGAAGATGAGCCCGCTCCTCCAGAGCGCGTGGATATAACACCTCAGCTGACACCACAACTCTTCAACGAGCTCGGACATGCCAAGGACTGGAAAATGAGAAAAGATGCACTTGACAAGATACGCAAAATTTTAAGCGATGCAAATATGAGCATAGATGGTAATGCCCTTGGTATTCTCATGCCAAAGCTCTGCGCCAGGCTGAAGGACATTAACAAAAACCTCGTACTCTACACTATTAAGCTGCTTGGTCTTGTTGGTACAAAATTCCACACATTGTCCACTTTTCAAGCTGCAGATTTATTAATCTTTCTTCTTACTGAACAAATAGCCGTGGCAGTAGGAGATGCAATTCAATCTCAGATGAAGACGACGGTGCCTCTTATTTTACTCAACCTTACTGACCAGAAGCAAGCAATGAGAGATGTTGTAGTTAAAACTATTTCCCAGTGGGCAGAACAAGTAAGAACCACTTCAAATACAATGTAGCGAGATGTAATGGTTTAGTTGATATTCCTGTATCAGGTCGGAGTGGATGCTTTTATCCCATATCTTCCCGCTGCTATTACCATTGAAGGTTCTGCTGCCAGAAAAGAGGCTCTGCAATGGATTACCCAGCAAAAAGAAGACCTTGGTATACCCCTTTTGTAGAAATTTGTGAAAAAAACAGTGAAATTGAATCGTGCTTATTTTTTGTAAATAGGAAAATCAGGAGGAGACGTCAAGATGCTTGTGAAACCTGCCATTGTCGCTTTACAAGACCGCACGCCTGAGGTGATATCTTCTTACAGCCCGAAAGTGACTTTTGCTGAACTAACATGTTAATTCAGGTACGCCGCCTTGCCGAAGAGTTGCTCGAGATAATAGCACGCACGGATCTAGACTCTATAAAAGCTGCGTGTAGAGACATTAAGCCTGCCACCAAGCTTCAAATAGCTCCAGTATTAAAGGTGCGAACCTCTTTTACATGACCTTTATTCACCAAGATTAACATGGACCAACAACATCCAGAGAATCGAGGAAAAGTTGGCTGAAGCTAAACCAGCCAAAGAGGAGCCCAGAACCAAAACACCTACAGGTAATCCATTAACAAGTAATAACGAAGATATAAAAAAAATATATTTCTGACTTCTTTATGATGTTGGATTAAAGCATCGGGAACCCGACAGCAGTCAAGCAATGGGTTGCGTTCTATGACCAACTCTGCTTCTCAGCTAACTACCCTAAAGAAAGAGGAACCCTTAAAACGCCAAACGCCTAAGTCGGAAAAACAGGGCCTTCCATCCACAGGCCGTTCGAAACAAGCAACCCCGCCCCTCTTGTAAGCCTCCGAGTTATCACTATTTCTTATTTTTAATACTAACCACCAACCTGTTCAATTTTAAGGGAGCGCGAAGGAATTAAAATAACTCAGCTGCAGCTTGAGAAACAACCTGCTTTGATTCCAAATGATAGCAAGGAAAGGCGCCAGTATCAGGATGAAAACATTACTGACGGGTCCAAAGGGTGGGCGTTTAAAACCCCTCAGCCCGAACATGTGCAGCACCTGAGCG
>MRZZ01002130.1:0-11619 GCA_002025285.1 Acanthamoeba comandoni | reverse complement strand
CGTGATGCCTTGATCCTCTGCCTCCAAATCAAGTGCCACCTAGAGAATATGGAGAGATGAGAGAGAGAGAGAGAAGAGAGAGAGGGATGAGGACGGGAGAGACAGACAGAGACAGAGAGAGCGGATGGGAGACACACATTGGTGTCAGCTGACAAATGCGCGCGCGCACACAAAGAAACAAAGATGCTCTCTTCTCTCGTCCAAAGCAAAGAAAAAACTTAAGAAAATTTGTGCTTCGAAGCGCTGTACTACATACCTGGTAGAGGCGGAGGCGGGAGAGGAGCTCATCGTTTTGGTCTGAAAGGTCACGTATGCGGCGGTCCTTCTGGCGTAGACTGGTCTCGTAAGCGCGGACGAGTTCCTCCCGCGCCCGCCGCTCTCTCTCGTACTCAGCTTGCAGCTGCCTAGCCACGAGCTCTACCCGCTCCTCGATCTCTGCCTCTGCTGCTGCACCGGTGTCTTTGGTGCTGGACGCCGCTTGGAGCTTATTATTTAGCTCTTCTACTTGAGAAGTGAGATCCTTTAACTTCTGTTTAAGGTTAGCTTCACATTCTTGGCATGCGGAGAGCTCTTTCTGGAGGGCGTCACAGTGCTGCGTCTGCTCGTTCAAAAGCTTCTCGCTCTCTTTAGCCCTTCCTTGCCAGTGGCCAAGCTCTTTCTCTAAATTTGCGCTTATCGCTTGTTCCTCATAGATCATACTAAGCCAAATAGCTTCAGTACGTGTACCAGTAGGAGCAGCATTTTGTTCTCTCTGCAATCGATCCACCTCCTTGCACTTCTCCTCTAGCTCCAGCTTGAGGTCCTGCACAAGCTGCTCAGCTTTTTGCTGGGCCTCTCTTGCCTGTTGGATCTCCTCCCTTGCTTGCTCAAGCTCCTTATCCTTGTTTACAATTTTCACAGATGCAGCCAGGTCGTCTAATGAACCAGAGGAAATGCTGATGGAATCAAAATTGAGACACCGGTGTAGAAAAAACTCTGTCCAGCTTATCCTAAGATAATTTAAGGCGTTAGTTCAGAATGATGAATTGTTCCAAAGGTACTAAATTAAGCCTCCTAGTTCAAAATACTTGCCTTAGGTCGGGGTTCTTCTGTAGGAGTGAACGGAGCAGGTCCTTCATATCAGCTGATATTGTATCTGGTAGCTCTAGCGGCGAGCGCATATTGTTTATGAGCTCCATTAGGCTGCTTCCTGGGTATGGTACACGTCCTGTTAACATCTAATAACCACACATTAGTCTTTCAAGCACACTGCAAGTACTCAGAGTAAACTAGAGATCGCTGTTTAAAATTTTATTTTGAGGCGGTCATACCTGAAACACAATAACACCGATGGACCATAGGTCAGCCTTTTCAGTGTACATTCGATCAGTAAAGATCTCTGGAGCCATATACAGTGGCGTGCCCACGAGCGTTGTAGCTAAGTCACCAGTCTCGATGAACCGTGCAAACCTTTCAAATAATGTCAATCACGGTAAGCAATGACCAACGAAATACCTTCAGAAAAAATGAATGTAGGCTAAGAATTACGTAAAATCGGTTATCTTCAAGTTTGCAGTATCTTGGTCAGAGGAGAGCATTAGATTGCCAGGCTGCATATTGATTATTTATTATTGTTATTAAACGCACGAAAGGCTATTTGAAGGTTCACAAAAGTGCAAATTACCTTAAGGTCTCGGTGAATTATACCTTTGTCGCGTAGAAACTTGAGGCCCGAGGCTGGTATTGCAAAGATAAACAACAGTGAGAAATGGACATGAAAAAAAGGGGGGGCGCATATGGATTTCTACCAAGTTCTTGGAGCCAGTGACGGGTTTCATGTTCAGTGAGGGGCGCATTCTTGCGCAAATATTCATCCATGCTACCGCCACCACAGTATTCGAGAATCAGGTTCACGTTGCAGCCTTCATGCTACCAAACACAAATATATACCCCAATGTCAGTTGATAATGATATGTAATTGCTGGAAGAATCGCCACGTACTACTACGTCGTAGAGCTTGACAATGTTCGGATGATCACAGTCGCGCATTATTTCAATTTCGTTGGTAAGCTGCTGCTCTAGTTTTGGCTTGCCCCGTGTAAGCCGCTCCCAGTCTATTCAAATAAGTGCAGTAACATTCATAAGCACACAGTTGCAGTATGTTTCACAGTCGCGAATAAAGAAAAAAAAAGGGGGGAGGGGGTGGCATACCCATGGTTTTGATAGCAACAGGATTGGCAGTATTGCTATGGCGACCAAGATAGACTGTAGCATAGGCGCCCTTTCCCAACTCAATCCCCGTACACATATATTCGCCCCACACACGTATGTGGCGCCAACGGGAGTCTCCAGTTAGCAAGTAACCATAGCCGCGCAGCAACATAGACAACAAGCTTACGCTTGCCGCCACATTAACCTAACATCAACCAGACCAGGCAGGTATGAGCAAAGGTCCAGTAAAAAAGAAAGAAAGAAAGAAACATAAAAGATTGTCCCTCTCATTATGAGGGAATATTCTTCTTGCCTTGGAGATACCGCCTATAATGCGCGGCACAATGGAGTGCAAGAGCTGATAGGCCATCTGCACATCCCGAGAAGTCTGGGTAGCTCGTCCTGGAAGGCCATGATAGTGGTGGTGTTGGAAGTCACTGTTAAAGCGGGACTGGGGCAGGTCGGTGGCAAGAGTTTTTAGCGCCTCAATTGCCAGATGTGAGTGCTCATGTGTCACAAAATTGTCATACAGCTGGTCGGCCAGATGTCCCACGAGCTCTACTGTCCTGAGTTTCTTTAATAGCATCCCCAGACTGTTGGTGTAGCCCCCGCACATAGCAGCAAACAGTCATCTCCACTATTCTCCCTCCCAAATATAAGTGGACAAATGGGGGGGGGGGCTTGCCATTTGTTGGCCTTTGGTGCAAGGTCGGGGATGAGGAGAAGCTTGACGAGCGTATCACATATCTTCTTTTCTTTTGCTTGGTCCAATATGACTTTATCCCCACTAAGCTCTTTCTCCAAGCTCTCTAGATATTCTATCTGTGACGAATCTGCAAAGTTCTCTGCAACACGTACCGTGTTATTCTGTTGGATAATAATTACAGAGCAGTTATTTAAGCCCAGGAATTGTTAGATTATGTTGTAAAAGAAGCCTTGAAGGAAGTCCAAATTTGCCATGAACTTAATAAGCTCATAATATGGTGAACGTACCAGTACTTCCCAGTCCGAGTACGAGTCGCCCAAGTCACTCTGATCCATTTTGTCTTTCTGCTGTTCAATTACAAACCACAATTTGAAATAATAGCTCCAAAAACTGCTTTCTCAAGATCCTGAATTTGCAGCACCTTCAGTCCTCCTGTGCAGCACAATAGAAGAGAAACCAGAGGAGAGAGAGAGAGGCCACAAGCTTGGCCGGTGTGTTTTTTATGTGGTGTGGTGTGGTGTGGGGCACCTATTTTTGCAATGGGGGGGGGGCAAGGTGGGGTTTGTTCAGGAAAATTCCTGTTCCACTTAAGACATCATCCCTTGGTGGCCCCCCCCCCSCCAGATCTATCAGCGAAAATAAGTAATGGGGGGGGAAGCAGAAACCAATAAATATAAATTTATTAATAATAAAAAGAAAAAGAAAATAATAAGAACAATTTTTCGTCAGAACACTGGAACGGTGAGTTGTTGTTTAAACACACAAAATTGAAATGAAAAAGAAATGACCAAGTCCAGAAATAAGAAAAAGATCTACTCGTGCACAGTAGACCATTTCAATAAAGAAAAAAAAACTCAATGGGAATGCTGCTCAAATTTTTGGTGCAAATTGGCAAGTTGGGAGCGCAGTTCCACGATTTCTTGGCGCAGACTGGCCACCAGAGAGTCCATAGATGCCTTGAACTCTTCCAGGTATTGCAGTTGCTGGCGGCCTGCACAGTCCTGAATCTTGAGCCTCACATCTTCATGCGACAGGAGAGAGAGGAGCTGACTCTTCATCAACGCAGGTTCTGGTTCTGTCGCTGGCTGGGGTTGCTGGGGTGGTTCCTGCTTGGGTGGCAGCTCTTTTTCTCTGATACCGCTTGTCCATCCTCTTCCCTTCTTTTCTGGTGCCCCCAGCTGCAATGCCTAAGAGATAAGAAAATATTTTAATATAGGAAAGATATCGGCATGTGGAGCAGATTGTTCTAAACGCACAGGCTCCCGAGAGGCTGAAGGCTGGACTGTCTGCTGCTGTTGCTGCTCAAACTCCTTGCCAAGCAGCTTGGCAAGCTTAGATGATGTTGAACGGGATAGCACTGGGACCTGTCCCAGTGCCTGACCCTCTGTCACATCTTCTATTTGAATGCTGGTGAGTCTAAGAAGCGTTCAGGAGAGTGTTAGGCATACCAGAAGGAGTTTGAATGGATGGCAGAGTTCTGCCACTAGTCACAGCAATTGTGTCTGGTGTAGGTCCTGACTTTTTTCCTGTTGTATTAGTTTCAGGAAGGAAGAATTTTAATAT
The DNA here is from genome assembly GCA_002025285.1 of Acanthamoeba comandoni. Lineage (NCBI taxonomy): Eukaryota > Discosea > Longamoebia > Acanthamoebidae > Acanthamoeba > Acanthamoeba comandoni. The sequence continues at coordinate 7,160 of MRZZ01002130.1, read as the reverse complement.
GCTTTAGGTCTGAGTTGGAGAGGTGTGAAATGAAGACCTTTGTTGTTGGCTCTGGTGAAAATGGCCAAACAAGCTTCGGAGAGCTGTTCGCGCGTTAAGGCATTTCTTGCTGATACATCCATCCATTCTTGAATTTGAGGAACCAATTCCAAGCAATATACAGTCTGCCGAGGGTTTTAAAAGAACACCACCGGAGGTCACTTGATAACTACAGAAGTGTGCATTCACACTACTACTACTACGCACACACACACACACACACATTGTACATATCAGGGGGCTTGCCTGCTGATATCGTAGTACTTCGGCTATTGTTGAGGCCAGCATTACACGCTTTTCGAAGTTCACAAGGCCTTCTATTCTAAACACCATTCATGGAATGTCAACAAATGCAGGCAACCAAAGTGCTGAAGTGAAATGTTATACTTGTCTGGATTCCTGTCCTCTATTTCCTCCAAGCAATGTAGGTAGGCATCTGTGTGAACCACAAAAGAAGGTTTATTTAGATAAAGACTCTGAGTGTAGAATTCTGTTGTGGAGTTACTTAGGTAGGGAAGGCACGGGGGCTGGACGCAGTGAAGCTTTTCTTGCAGTTTTGTAAAACCCCCCTCTAAGAAAGTACGCAGTTTATTGAGAGCGTTCTTGCATCCCATGGCCTTAGATACATTGCACATCCAGTTAGTCTATGTAGGCAAAAAGCATAAAAGGGATATACCGTCCAGAGAGGTCTCAGCTTCTGTAGCTCTGGTGCGGTGATGCCTGAAGTGTAGAACTTGACTTAGAGGAGCAAGAAGGGAAAGTTTTTTCAAGGAGTAATTCACCCTGAACAATTTCTGCCATTGAATGAAAGTTGTTTAGGGCCAGGCACTTCTCTGCAACTTTTACCCATTGAACCAGAACCTCTCCAGCTCCTTCTATGTTGCCCTTTGAGATATATACAGAGAAACAGAAGTCAACAACTGCGAAAATGCTGAAAAGGATAGAACAGCGCCCACTTACTGGGCGGACTATCTCGCTCATAACCCATTGCTGGATCTGCTCAGTTTGCTTGTACATGGCAGCGATGCCCGGAGCTAACTTGTCTCTCTCAAAAGACTGCCAAACCTAAAAGCAACCATGTCGTTTACGGTAGGAGTACAACAATGTGAAAAGGAGGCCAAAACATGCCAGAGGAATACCTTGCTGAGAAGCTCCCAAGGTTTAATAGAGAAGAAGAGTTTCTGTTCTCGGAGCGTTAGTTGTCGTGCTACTTCCTTTTTTTTTGGGTTGGAGGACATAATTCCAATTCAGTGAATTTAGCCTCTGAATTCAGACAATGGCTGGGGGGACTACTGTACTTCAGGATGAATGTCCAGGAAGGAAAGCTGGCTTGATAGTGTTGAGGGCAAAATAGGTGGAGGAGGTTTGTTTAACAGCCTCCTCTCTGGGAGAACCTCAGATCCTTTTTCTGTTTGACTATGCACAGACGTTCTCAGCCTCTGCCCAGCCTTTTCCATCCCCTGTTTTGCCAATTGTGAATACCTCGCAGGAAGAGATGAACAACACATATTGGAGGGGTTGGTACTTCGCTTATCATGAGGCTCGGTAAAGCATCAAATTTGGCAACGAAAGCTTCATCTCCCACGCAATCGTGGAAATAGCTGTGGATTATCCACAACAGGTTAATAGGAAAAAACCAAACTGTGAAAGTAGAGTCCTACCGATCCACCCAAGTCTTGGCCACGTTGAGCACTCGCAAACGGATAGGAGTCCTCTTCTTGACGTTAAACCTGTCCCTCACCTGGGTATAATGGTAATACCATAATGGTTAGAGCTTCCAGCTCTGCAGTGAATCACTTTAGAAGGAAAACACCTCTGGATTCTGGTCCTTGGGCAGTGGGACCATAAATCGTTGTATAAGCAACTCCAGTACTTCGGTGGGAGAACAAAATGTGCGGTAGGTCAGCAAAAAGGTGTTCACGAGCATTGGGTCTGGGTAAACGTAGGCAACGCTGTTGTTAGTCATCTATACTTGATGTCAAGAGACATTTTGAAAGTTAGATAGAAAGAACCTGGCCAATTCTCATGTGTAAGGCGCTCAATCAATTTTTCTAGCGTGGCTGCGCGAATCGAAGGCCTTACTCCTTCCACCAAGGCACTGTGAATGTCGAGTAAGATTGGCAAGCATTCGCCACAGTGCCTAAATGAGTGTTGTACCTGACATCAACGTCCAAGATGAGGTTGTGCTTAGTGTCTGGATGAAAGAAGGGATAATTTTCAGGGACTTCTAGTTCCCCGAAGCTGTCTTCTTCGTTTTCTAGGCTCCCTATCTGCGGCACCGCACTTCCTACTTCACATTCTGTGGGCTGACGATCTTGAGCTCCAATAGTTCCAATGCCTGTACCGGCCACTCCTGCTACTGGCTTCTTCTCATCAAACTTCTATTTCTTATCCCAGTAAGATATTGTGAAGTACAATACTGCTTAAGCACAAAGACTCAGAACACACCTTTTTTCTTCTAGGGCGGTCTTTGCCGGAGAAAATAGACGAAGCAGAGACCCCTTTCTTAGGCTTTGGAGGGGGCATATCTTTAGGTTCCAGTCTCATAGACGCTGCCTAAGTAATGTAATTATGTTCAGTTACCAGCTAACACCGCACATTAAGGAGAACAATAATGTACATATGTTTCGTTCTCCTCCCAGAATTCAATTTTGGACAGCTGCTGCTGAACCCAGGGGACTGGTTCGAGGCAATAAGGGGTCTGTTGATATTGTTGCACCTCTCTAATTACCTGGCATGTTCGAAACTGTACTTTGAGGATTGCACTTTGTGCCACTAAAAAGAGGAGGGCAGGGTACTAATACCGTTGAGATTTTACGCCGCTTATCAAAGTTTATCATGCCATTAGCCGCATGATCCTACAGAGACATGAGAATCCGTATATCAATAATAGAAATGGTTCTGTTAAATATAACATCTATCATATATCAATAAGCTACCTTGTTTCCTTCCTCAATGAAAGTTAGGTCCGTCAGATATACGCCCAGGTAGGGGATACATGGAGGATCAACTTTATGCAGATGGTCTCGGAACTGATTAATCAAAGTGGGAGAAAATGAGGAACGATTTGGGAGCTCTTGAACTAGCAGACTACCTTTTGGAAGTTTTTTTCTCTTGACATCAGGGACTGTATATCTTCATACTTCTTGATGAGCTGCTTACTGCAGGCCTGATTCCGAACAATGTGAGAGAGATTCTTGGTGATCTTGAAGATGATGACCATCAAGGATTACTTACTGCCCAAGTATGCTTTAGCCTATAAACAGAAGAGCACTGAAGCCCGGATATTATTTCCATCATTCCATTGTAATTGTTTAACTTCTCACAACCCTAGGAGTGAATGTCCAAAGGAGGCAGAGATCCTATCGTTAGATAGAAATTTAACAACAGGTAAAGGGAAGGCATGATCACCGTAGCAATTTGGATGAACCGCTCTAGTACAGCAGTTCTTTTCTTCAGACTCTCGTGCTTGAGTATTTCAGTGCTAACCCAACGAGAGACCTGGTTGAACCTATGAATCATGGCCATTATGTTCGGAGCCTTCTCATCACGTGATGCCTTTTTTGTCCATGCCTGGCCTAGGCACTCCCATGGCCTTATTGACCTGTAAAGTGTAAATTCCATGAGAGTGATCTGTCTAGCTAATTCCAATGTCTCCAATTCTCCCAGCTCCAGTCCAGCAGCATTGTCTACAGTACATAATGGTCTTGGCGGATCTGAGTTAAATTGTGTTTCTGCCTCTCCCCCTTCCCCACCTTCCATCTGAACATTTTGGAGTCTTGAAGTCATCAACCAAGCATTCAGGATTCTTAAGTCTTTGGGTAGAAGGGGGCAAACCTTTTTACATAAAAGCCTCTTAAGCTGCTGGCCGGCCATTTGCATGGCTGGATTGCTGATGACACCTCTGCTGCTGATGAAATCGAAAAGGGTAGCCACGAGGCTCTGGTCTGAACTAAAGTCATAGAAATACGTAGAAACCCATGCCTTTAAAACATTAAACACACTACAATTTAAAAAAATGTTAGCCTATAATACAAGTGTGTCAAGACAGTTAGGAAACAATTTCTACCGTAGTTGGATGGGGCCTTGTTTAAGTTTGGTAAAACTCTCTTGTTCCTTGTCCGATAAGTTCTTAGGCATTGGAATATTATATTTGAGGATATTGTTAAAGTTGTAACTCCAAAAACAATATTCCTTAAATTTAAACTTGTAGGGAGGTTGATATATTCGTATGGCTATTTGAGAGGATATCTTGCAATGAGCAGAGAAAGGAGTTCAGTAGGGGTAGTGAAGGACCGGTAAGTGAGCAAGAAGGCAGTCACAAAATCGGTATCTGTTGTAGTTTTTTCTCACATCAGCGAGAGTGAGCTGGTATCACCCAGCAACAGTTTAAAACAAAACATGGTAATTATACCAGGGTACTTTTCATAGGTGAGGCGCTCTATCAGCTTCTCTAGTCTGCCGGCCTTGACCACAGGCCGCTCTGAGTTGGCATTCTCCGGAAGAACAAGCTGCAGGTTGTTCTCGTTGTCCTCTTCCTCAAAGGGATAGTCTATCTGCTCCATGAAAACATCTGTTTGTGATCCTTGCTTGGTTGAAAATTTGGTTACTTACCTCTTCGTTCCACGAGGGAGTGGTCTCCTCTGGCTGTGCTAAGGTGTCCTCAGCTACAGTATTTAGTTGAGGCCACTCGCTCTGTGTTTCACTCACGATTTCCTCTGTTCCAGGTGGATAAGAAAGGAACGGAGAGGAAAGCACCATAAAGCTGCTCCTGCTCCGTCCTATGAGTTCCATACCGGGAAGCAAAGTAGACCAGTACTCAGGCTCTTTCCTGCACAGCTTGTACAGATACTGGTTTACAGGTGTCTTCCCTCACTTTTGGTTTGATACCAACAAACGACAAAGAACTCAACTTTCTTTTTTACACACCCCAACACTCCAGGAGTGCATTTTTTTTTGGGAGGGGGGGGGTGACACCCACTTGGCATTTTTAGCATTTTTGATCAAAAGAAAGGGTTCTTAGTAAGACCCTTTGCTTGGCCTTGGCATTGAACTGCCGAAAGGAGAGAAGAGCAAGGAAGAGGAAGAAGAAGAGCACCACCACTACCACCACAAAACAACAACAACGACTACGATCTGACTGTCCTGTGGTGCAGGCTGTTTTTTTTTTCAAAGCACCGAAAATTCGAGATTTTTCAGATGCCACCACCAGCAATGAGAGCAAAGAGCAGAGCGAGAAGTGACTGTTCCATATAAAATGCCATCAGCTGGCAGCGGCTCAGACTTGCTTCTGCTTGCCTCAACTTGTTAAAAAGTGTAGGAAGGCAGAATTGGGTTTGGAAAAAACAGTATTTTACGTGGAAATCAGTTTTTTTCAATGCTTTTTCACCGTCTCTGTCTCTCTGTCCATCTTTTTATCTTATCTTTTGGTTTTGGTGGCTTGCTTTCTTCCATTTTCTGTTTACTTGCATCTATCTAAGCTGAGAGCTCCCTTAAAATACTAGAAATTTGAAGTTAGTATTTATTCAGGGCTGTACTTAGTTAGTTTGGTCACTGTCTCTGAAGGTTTGCCTTGGGCCTACTTTACTCCATCATCTCTTAACACATGCAGATGATAGACGAAAGGAAGCAAGGCGCTGTGAAGGCTTCAAGGGAAAAAGGCAAGAAGAAAGAAAGTGCAAAAAAAACCACAAAAAGGTTCTCTTGTTGAGTTGGCAAACTCAGTGTCAGAAGGAGGAAAAGACAAGAAGCACGCTAACAAAGCTAAAACTGGACTACTGAGAAGACTTTCGGCCCTGGCCAGCTCTGTAAGCACCTCTCCTCAAATTCTAACATAAACCATATACTATATCCGTCAATTATTTAGTTGCCCTTTTTTTAAAAAATACATGMAGAAGAAGCTGGACACCGTCCTACACAACACCAACAGCCAGAAGTTCTTGCAAATCTCCAGGCTTCCTCATGAGCTCTGGAATCATCTCTTCTTGTTTCTTTCTGTTCCTGATTTTTTAAGCCTCTGCGCCACTTGTAAAGAGCTTCAACGCTATGGTGAGTTCAATTTATCCCAATTCTTCTATCCACTTGCTTCCACCGTTTTAACGAACTCCAGCCGGTGATGAGTGGCTCTGGAAGAATTTTTGTCACAGGGATTGCAAGGGAAAGGTAGAGCAGGGGCTTCATATGAACAACTTTACAGGTCCATATAGCATGCAGCTCCTCTTTAACAGGACATGGTTGTGGATATACCGTAGTAAAATGGTGTGTCTTAGTACCTCCTTTTTCCTTTCCTTTGTTGATAGACAGATTGTTAAACAAGTGCATGTTTACACTGCAGGTCAATATACACCAGGACAAGGGAGATATGATAAAACGACCATACGTAATAGGCCATCGCACAACCAAAGGAGGAAGATACGAAGGTGCTTTCCTGCCCTTTTCTTTCGAAAAAAAAATTCCCCTACTACTCTGACTTGAGAGTGTCTATCTTTTAGGGGAGTGGAAGCTGGGGAAATTGGACGGATATGGAACTCTTATCAATGCCACAGGGGACATGGTATATCTAGGAGAATTCCGCCAGAGTGAAGGTACCCATCATCACACTCACAAGCTTTTTTTCAGCATCAGGCAAAATCCTCAAGTGAATCCGATTGGATTAAGAATAATCTGTTATAATAATAACAATACAATATTGTCTGGTGGCCTGGCCAGTGCACGGAAGAGGCACCTGCTTGTTCAGTGATGGAACGAAGTACGAGGGAGAGTGGAAGGGCAGTGAAGCACACGGCACAGGAGTGTGCTGGTACCTGGATGGGAAGCAGTATAAAGGCCACTGGAAGCAAGGGAAAAGATCAGGTTAGTTAGTTAGTGAGAGAGAGAGAGAGCATGTGAGTTCTTTTTCATGAGAAGAACAGAGCAGTGGCAGCAGTGAAGTGAAACCAAGGCACTCTGACATGACAGTTAACAAACTTTGCTGTCCACCACAACAAACAAACTATTGTCAGGAAAGGGAACGTTTTATTGGAGTAATACTGGCAGCTATTTTAGGGGCAAGTGGAAGAACGATCGACCAGTCGGCAAAGGAGTGCACTACTGCGGCGAAAGCCAAGCCAAGAGGCGCACCG
>MRZZ01002125.1:0-10482 GCA_002025285.1 Acanthamoeba comandoni | reverse complement strand
CATTACTGGGTTGATTTTAACAGACTTTCCAATGATTTCTACTTCCTTGGCCTTGTCCTTCAGCGCCAGCTGCATGAATGAAAGACGTGGTTAGCAAATATGTTGGTGGAACCAAAACATTTTGAACAAGTACAACTGCACAGCTATGCAAATTCTATGTTGATTACCTGTATTGCTTGTATCTGCTGAGAGACTGCAGAGAGGATTCGCTCTTCTAGACGATTGAATTCATCAAAGCATCCCCATGCGCCACATTGGCAAAGGCCAACAAATATACGACCCATCGATTGATAATCGAAATTCTCATCACAGCAGAATACTATCGTGTAGCGACCTAGAGCTGCACCCAAAGCCTTAACCGTCTCCGTCTTACCTGTTCCGGCAGGACCAAAAGGACTGCCTCCCATACGCGTTTCCAAAGCCTGGAACAAGCCATTCAATAAAACATTAATATACTGCTTTAATAGGTAAAGTAAGGAGAGGAAGTTTTGTAAAAGAGGAACAGTTTTTTATCATACCTGTGTGAGGGCAAGGTAGCAACGATCCGTTAAAGGTGTCTGCACTAGCCTCTCTGCAACTCCAAGATACTCAAATCCATAGAAGAATGAAGCATTGGCCATTCGAATGACCAACTTCTTGAGCAGTGTGTCGGCATTATTGTCCCAATAAAATCTCATTTGATACAGCCAGTCAAAATCGTTCACTGTGGTGACCTTGTTTTGCACAAGCTTCCTAGTCACATCTCTTTGGTGCACACACTCGGTGATTAAGTATTCGAATTTGGCTCTCTTGATGGGAGGAAGATCTAAGAGCACGTTGTCTGCAAGCGTATTTAACTTCGTTTCCAGGCCTGAGAGAATCGTTTCCAATGATGTAGATCCAGCCGTGTTGTTCAAAACCTGCTCAACTCTTTGAGTCCATAGTACTTGAGTTGCCAGTACGACGAGCTGTGCAGGACACCTGTCAATCCACGATAGATACGCGGGAATGTCAAGACTGTCCATTGTCTCTGTCGCTTCCATTTCACTCAAATAATCCTGCAACAGAGATGCCAAGGTAAACTTCATCTCTTCTTCAACTTTGGTAAGCCACTCATATATCTTGGGGTGGTCCTTGAGAGAAACGATCCTCTTGAACATGATGACTTCTCCTTCACGAGAAGAAATACCGGTGATTTCAGTACCAGAGTCATCAACAATTAGCCCTGAAAGACCAGCGAACATCTTACGCAGGTGCTTCTGAATTTTCATACTAAAAAAATAATCAAATTATGATTAGTACAAGAACAAGAGAGGGCAATATCGAAGAGGGTTAATGTACAGGTCTTTGCTGTTGCCAATAATTTCGAGGAGATCCTCATCGCCAACAAAGTAAAAGCGCGGGAAAGCAGAGCGTTGACGTTCCAAGTATTCACCAAGAGCCTTTTGGATCTTTGCAAGCAGATCTGCCAGCCTCTCCAGTGAACGAGAGATATTCTCTATGTGTAGTACTTCCAACACTAGTGGGGCACTTGCAACCTATCACCGTAAAATAATGTAGCTTGTTAAGAAAAATGCTTGCAACAGAAGCTAAAAAAAAAAATCACAAGTGGATACCTTTTTCATCAGGGTAATAAACTCAGTATTGATACTTCTAAAACGAGAAGTCTCCTGGGGCAGTAAGTGTTGGATATCACCACTTCCTGAGAAAATGCCCTGCAAATATGGTCAGAAGTGAGTAACTTCTAGTAGTTAAAAGAGTACCATGACATTACCTCGAGGTAGACCCATCTGCGTTGAACATCTATCCACAAATCGAAAAGGATCTGCATACGATTGAGTTTGTCGTCCCAAGAGGTGGCTTCCTCTTCAAAGACTTTGAAATAGGGAGACATTTTCATAGCTTGCAGGGAGTTAGAATGTTCTGCAACTTTAGCGAAGAGCTCATCCCATCCTTTGATGAGCTTGCACTTATTCTGGTAGTTGATGAGTTCTAGCTCGCACTGCTCCCAGTGCTGCCTAACCTGCTTCAAAAACTCCTCGAGTGCTAACTCGCCTTGAGCCTTAAGGATGATCTCTTTGTAGAGATTAGCATGCCTGTTGATATCACTGTCCCAGATGTCACCTAAGGTGAGTTCATTGAATAGCCATTGTTTGTTAAGGCGCCTTCTTAGCTCTTTCCAGTGGCGCTCTTTAAGGGCCTCAGAGCGCAAATCGGAAATAATGACATTGCCTTTCAGGTACTCCTTTACAGTGGTTTGCAAGTGCTCAAAAGCCGAATACTGCCTTACACGATTGGGAAGCCCCTTGAGATTTGTGAGAATATCATCAAGCGCCTGCCTCACCTTACGTGGAACTACTGTTGGCCACTGTGTTTCCTTAAGATTATCTAAGGACACCCAAATGCTGGCCAACTTGTTCCACACCTCTTTCAGATCTAATATCTCCTCTTCAATGGGAGACAGATTATCTTCAAACTGAATATCAAGATCTAGGGCCTCTTTTGCCTATTAATTTGTGTCTGTTAGATCATCGATTCTCCTCTTTTATGTTCACACTACTTCCTTACCTTTGAAATGCGCTCCTGCTCTTCTTTGAGCCTAATTAATCTGCCCTCAAAGATTTTAAGAGTTTCCAGAGCTTGGCCACATTTAGTATCGCCAGAGATTGGTCTCTCTCTTGCCCATTCATCAGAAAATTGGCGTATTTTTTCATCCAAAGCTTTGCCCTCTGCCGCAACTTTCATCTGCAACATTGGAATCTGTACACGGAGAGAGAAATCAGTACAATGATAACCAGTTGGGAAAAAAGGGGAAGCGCAACGGTTACAACTATGGGAAAGAGTTAGAACGTACCTCAGCATTAATGGATTCAGTCTTGCGGGTTAAAATTTCATTGAAAGCTTGCCATTCTCCATCTATCATATCATATTCGAGCCAATCATTGGGGAACTGGAAGCGCTGCCTGCGCAGTAGTTCTTGACCATTGCCATAGCACTTGAGCTCCTCTGCCCAACCAGGCAGTTTCTTCTTGATTTCTTGAACCTGGATGATAAATGCAACGGCTTCCGCTGTGGAATCAGTCTCCACAGAATGCCTCTCCAACTCTAACCTTGCTCCAGAAATAGTGCCCTGTTGAATGAAAAGATCAGAAGAAAATTTCTTGCATGTTCTGCTTCTTTGCATGAATAGAGATATCTGCTTACGTGAAATATGCGCATGGCATCTGCAAGTTTTGTGCCAAACTTCTTGAGTACATCTTTGTGCCAGAGATCATACTTGTGATTGACAGAGGATTGAACTTGCCCATACTGAATCACAATGCACCCGAATCTTTTCTCACTCTCAGAGTTATCGAACGTTCTTCTGGACTTCTTAATCTCTTCCAGCAATCTTTGCCATTTAAATAGGTCATCACCAAGGCGAATGTACAGAGAGGAGGCCTCCATGTCCCACAGAGCTTGATACTGAAGCCAAATTCCGACATACTCCTTCACTTCTCTCAGCCTTTCTTCAATTGTGTCATAAGCCTTTCGCAAATCTCCTTCACCAATTCTCGTCAACTGTATGAAAGAAAAGGTGAGATAAAAAGGCAAGGGTTCTTCAAGCAATCAAAATTGCAAAATCCATACCAGATGACGATAAGTGGCTGCAAGAACTTTTTCTGTGTCCCGTTTGCGGGTAAGGCCATCGTCATACCTAGAACTTTGCAAGCGTGGCAAATCACAAATAATCCCTACACGGACACAATTCAGAACAGCAATCAGTTAAGAAAGCGTGAAAAAGGCAAACATCATTGAGCATATTACCGAGATATCCCCCCAACTGATGCAAAAAGGTTTCTCTGGCTTGGTGCAGAGGAGGATACAAATCCATAATTTGATTTCTGATGAGGATCTCGTGGACGCTAGTACGAATAACAGGCTTGTGTACACTATTCTGAGGCACTGGCCTTTTCTTGCTGCTTCCAACAGGAGAATTTTGGCGAGCAGTATCCGGCTCATTATTGTCTGTAAACTCGCTGGTATCTGGGTCATAACTATAAGCTGGTACACTCTTCTCGCTCTCGCTCTCCAAAAATGCAGAGAGCCATGATTGCAGCGCTTGGCTCAACCTATCTACTAAAATTGCCTCTACTTCTTTGTCCAAATTTCTTACCCAGATTTCAAGATTGGAATAGGAAGCAAGATTCAGCTCATCAATTGTCTCCTGCAAATGAGAACGCAATGATGTACATCTTGTCAGTGAGTGTGTTATGAATAATATCCTTTGTACAAGATACGTACTTGTATACGAGCAAGTAACTTGTTCAGTGTGTTAGGTAGCAAAGGAGACGTCCTCAGAGAATCCAGGCACAATTGTATCTTTTCGTGCTTATTCAAAAGTTCCTCAACTTTATCTCTGAATACATTAACCTGATCAGACATTCTTCTGACCAGGGGCTCAAGCTTAGAAGCAGATTCCCATTTTGCATGGAAGCCCTCATTAATGAGCTCTTGAACGTCTCTTTTATAGGCTGCTACTAACGGCGCAATGTTTGGCTTTATCATGGCATTGGCCTGAGCATACGTACGAATAGATTCCTTCAAAGAGACTGCAAATGGGTACACCTGTTTTGCTCCACTGAGAAGAGATGTAAGGTTTTGATGTAAAACAGAATAACCGTTTTTGTTATTTATGCTTACCTTGCAAGAAGGATCACATTAATGGGTACGCGAAAATTCAGTGATTGAAGGTTCCTAACTTCCTTGAACAATGTAATAATCTGTGGGTCAAAATGGACTTCCAGCTGTAGCTTGCTGCCTTTCTTCACCACATCAAGCAATCTACCCGCAACCTGGAAGTTTCTTGACTCAACATCTTTAACCCATTCCTCAAAGATCTTTGTGGAAAAGCGAGTGAGTAAAACCATGAACAAAGTGATGGCTTGGTATAAGATAGCGCTTACGTAGTTGGTGTTGAGCTTGCGTCTGAATCGGTCTCCATCAGCTTTGAGTTTTTGACCCTGAACGTCAAGCTCCCAGCCCTTCCCTAATATATCTTCTACTCTCTTCATCTCTGTAGCAAGCTGCCTTTCAATTTGTGTTGCCCATATTATGGCTCCTGAAACAGGAGGCAAATCACGCAACTGGCTCATGTACGAGGCTTCGGAGTTGGGATACTGCATCTTGAACTTATCGTGCAGCGCCTTTAAAGAAGTAGTAATTAGATAGGCGAGCAAACAACACAAAGTTTTCAATGATTGAGCAAGGCAATAAAACCTTAATATCATCTTTTACACGCTCTATGAGCTGTGCCTGGTACAGATGTATGGCTTCACGAACGCGAGGACGAAAGAACAGAGCATTAAATTTCGAAAACACACGGAACATTTCACTGGCATTTTTAGCCGTTGCCAATTTGTCAGACAATTGATCCGTTATTTGTGTCTCCACTCTGTCTATCTTTGACTCGTATTTTTTTACTGCTGCCCTCCATCCTTCTGAGCCCTCTAAAAGTGGGAATGCCAAAAAAATAAATAATGGTTGAATGATTGCCTTGTTGCAGAAGCTGAACAAACCTGGAGAGAGATCGAGCACATCAACGTGCAGGATATGTTCATATGCTTCAGTGATTTCTTTGCTAGGATTAATACCAGATGGTCCATGAGTAGCAGAAGGAAGCTGCTCGGGAGAAATAATTGTTAGAATGTGACCATATAGACTTAGTGAGAAGAATCCTTACCACTCTTACAATAACATTTCGTAGTTCTTCGTGCTGTTGCCTGAACTTGCGTATGCTTTCAATACGTTCCTGCAATTGCCTGTTTTCGGCATTGATCTTGAGAGGTATTTTTTCCTTATTCCTTTTCTTCGCAATCTCGCGTATGGAATCACGAAAGGCTTCGAACTCGTCCTCCCAAACAACAAACAGTTGCCTACAATCTGCGGCTACCTGCACCACCCATTCAAATTTGATATTTGCTTAACGGCCTTGTTTCTAAATACAAACCTAAACCATAAGATTATACTGTGCAGGAAGAGGTTACCCTATCAAAATCAGGGTAAGGCAGCTGCATGAGCCGTTTGGAGCGCAGAAGGACCAGAAGTTTTGCACACATATCACGAGAGATAGCTTCCACCAGTTGCAGATAACGAGTGATGGGGTAATTCGTATTCTTAGTGCGCTTGAGATGAGCAAAAATGAGCTTGATTGCTTCAGATACTTTATCAACCTCCGATGCAGTCATTAAATCGTCAACAGGGAAATCTTTCATCATGGTCTTGTACTGGACTACAACTTCTTTGGCACGCTTGAGGCCAATTGTGTCCGTATCAAACGCAGCCGTTGCATGGAAACGTTTTGCTTGTTTCAAAGTATTTAGCGTGCATTCTAGCAATGTTGTTAAAGAAAAAAATGGTGGAGACAGACATTAAGAGATGATGTAATTCGACGGGAAAATATTCAAACAAGGATACGGGCTTCAGGCGACTCTAGTTGAGCAGTTATGTTTTGAAGGACGCCCTCCAACTCTAACCAAAATTTTATCTCCTGTACAGTCTCTCCTCCCGATGGCATGGTCTCAATTCTGTTATCAGGAATTATGTGTTGTTGATTTCAAGTGTTTAAAAGTGTCAGCTAGACGGTTTGTTGTTACCTTTCATGTTTGGTAACTTTCTGTATATTTCGGATCCAAGTATTAACACCAGACTGAAGAGAATTAAGAAAATCTGTTTGTGTTGCACGCTCTCCCAGGTCCTCGACTTTAAGAGTCTTGCCTTGTTCTTTGCACTAAATTCCATCAATTGTGATACATTAAAGTTAGGAAACATAGTTCATAAATGATGTTGTAGCAAGAGGGAAGTAGTTGCTAACCTGTTGTGCTGAATTGACAATTTCGGGCAAAAAGGAGAGCTTGACCGGCTCGATCTGCACGTCTTGCTTGCAGTTGTAGAGGGTGACCTCCAGCTCTGCCATCTTCTTGGTGACATTAACAAGGCCCTTAGGCTCCTTGCTGGCATCAGTTTTGGTGCGCACAAAGGAACGAAAGAAGGGCACCAATGAGTGATGAAGCAGAGCGTGCAGGGTGTCATAAGGCGAGCCACTGAGCTTCACCACCTGCAACTGCCAAGGCGCTGCCTTGTCTCCAGTGAACAAGCTTCCTGCTTGAGTTTTCACCACTGCCACACAATTGGCTTTCTCGCCCAAAAAGGACACTTCCAAATCAATGCAAATTGTTGTTGCTGGGGTAGTGCTAGCGCTCACTGGTACTGACCCCTCTATGAGAAGGATCAGAGAATTGGGAGGGGGGCTGCGTGTTAATTAATGCTGGTAGGAATAAAGGAAAACGAATTAACAAACCATCAGTATCTTCAGAGATTGATTTGCTTATGAACAGCACTGGACACTGTGGGTCACTGGCGAATTTTTTGAGCTTGTAGGTTCCATCGGGAGTGCGAAGTGAAGGAAGGAGCTCATCTCGTGAGCTGGACAACAGGTATGGGCACACTCCACAAATGAAGTCCTCCAATTGAGTGATATCTTCCATGGCAGCAGTGGGGGCCAAAGCGTGTTCCATTTTTGCACAGAAGAAAGGGGAAAAAGTGATTCACGGAGAAGGGGCGGTGTTGTGCCTTCACTTGAAGGAAGAAGATCTGACGGTGCCAGTGACACAAGCTGCCTTGTCTGTTGTGTGTGTAACGGCTCTCGTGGTGTTTAATTAGTTCGATTGATAGAATCAATCGTCGTGGAGGGGCTAAACAAAAAAGACTTCTTTTTTTTTTCTGAGTGTGCGCACTGACTGCGAACTGCCCTCCAAAGGCCAAAACACCCCCCCCCCCTCGTGGCCCCAAATGGGTTGACTTGCCTGACGTCGACAGATTGTAAGCAGTTTCTGGTCACAACCCCGTTCTTTAAGATGGCTCTGAGAAAAGTCCGCAATTCCTCTGCTGCCACATTTAAGATTTAGCTAAATCTAATGGCCAACCACTTTCTTTGGCCTGAGAGTACTTGGCCTTGCCCAGTTGCCATCTGTTCAAGGTGGAGTGAAGTCAGTACAAATCTAGTTAGAGCTCTTGGTGCAAAAAAAAAAACAATATTGGCCTTTTTGGAAAAAGTGATTCTTCCAATAAATGCACAATTTTAATAGTGCCAAATAAATTATGGATTTTCTCCTATCTAAAAAAATACCTCGATTTTTATTGGCCAATTGTTAAACCCAATTGGGAATCGAAACGAAGTTGTCCCGTTGTCTCCCTCGCCCCCTAAATTCTCAATTTACACATTTTTTTTACATTTTACATTGCCTTCCCCCAGCCATCATGGACCCTCCTGCGGCAAAAGAGCGCATCTATTTTGGTACCACTCAAGCATCTATGGCTATCTTGTTAAACTTCCCCCCTTGACTTTGATTTTTAGGTACATTGGAACGGCAAGGTCAGCAGTTGGTGGAAAGCCAGGCGGCAAAAGGGACTGAAAATGAAGAGCGCAATGAGCCAGAGACGCTTCCGTTCACTGCAGGCATACAAGAGTCTCAAGAGAGATACAAAGGTCTCATTGAACAGATGCAATTGAGCAAGCGAGCCCGCTCAATAGCTGTGCCCACCAACGATTCTATGGTGAAAGCCCGCCTACGCGAGCTGGGACAGCCAATTATTCTTTTTGGTGAACAGGTTTAACACTTTCCCTTCCCCCACCCCCTGCTTATCTATCATGTCCCCCATCTCATTTGGTTTTCGTTTGTGTTGTTGTCTTCTCTCTTTATTCCACGCTTGGCAGCCCCCAGAAAGACGTGAACGTTTGAGAGAGGTGTTGCTAAAACTGGAAGTCAACCAAGCCGTTCCATCAACTGCCTCTCCTGCGGCACCACCACAAAAGAAACAAAAATTGGTAACTTGCTATTCATTCTCACCATTTTATCAAGTATGAAAACAGCCTCACCAAGGGTTTAAATGCCTGTACATTACAACATCAACAGGAAAGAGATGAGTTATTTTACACAGAGGGCACATTTGAGCTTAAAGAAGCTCGTCGCCGTATTACTGCGTATTCTTTGCAAAGGTATTTGTAAATGTGTCACCTGTTTCTGAAAGCTGCTCAAATAATATTCCTTGCGAATTCAGGGCGCAAGAAAGAATAGAGACAGAAAAGAAAAAGTATGAAGCCACGAATTATGAAGTACATTTTAGAAATTATATTGCAACACGTGAAAGAGTTAAGGTAAGTGTCTATTTTACCGAATTTTGCCTTTAAATGATATCTCATAGGCTCCAGCATTAAGCACAAGTTTCGTTGTGCAGAAATTTTCAAATGCAACAAGTCAGATCGGCGATGACAGGCCTCTTTCGTACTGTTCGTTCTCTCCTGACTCCTCTATGGTTGCCACCGCTTCCTGGAGCGGCCTTGCTAAATTATGGCATCTGCCTTCATGTGAAATGAAAACAATTCTTAAAGGTAAATTAGAACAGTTAATTCCTTGTTCTTCACACGACAGAAAATGTGATGGATATTTTCATATAGGACACAGCGAAAGGATTGGGGCTATAGTATTCCACCCACGCTCTTGTATAAGTCAAAGCTCTTCTGCTCTCAACCTTGCTTCATGTTCTGCTGACCGAACGATCAAATTTTGGTCCCTAGATAGGTATCTATTGTTATGCAACATCTCATAGTATCACCATTAATCGTACTTTATCTCAATAGCATAACACCGATAGCATCTCTAGAAGGTCACGAGGATCGAGTCTGCAAGGTTGCATTTCATCCCACTGGTAGATATCTGGGTTCCACCAGGTTAGTTGTCTTTTGATTCAAAACAGCATCATGCATGCAGTTTCAGTACTGTAACACTCACATCCCGTCGACATGCAGCTTTGACAAGACTTGGAGGATGTGGGATGTGGAGACTCAAAGAGAGCTTTTGATGCAGGAAGGGCATTCAAGGGAAGTTTATGGAATATGTTTTCAGCCTGACGGTTCACTTGCCGCCACAAGGTAAATTTCAATAGATCAAAGCAAAGCGCCCTCTTCACTCACTTTGAAGGCCTCCATACATCTTCCCTTTATTATTATTATTAATTGTTATTAAAAACAAAAACTATTGCTCACTGCCACCAGTGGAACCGATTGTTATGGCCGTGTCTGGGACTTACGGACAGGCAAATCAGCAATGGTGCTGAAAGGACATTCCAAGCAGGTACCCCCACCCCACCCCACTTCTTCTTTACTGTACTTGCGTGTGGGACTGAGCACAGAGCAAAGTTAAATACACAAAGCGGGCTCGAGTCCTCATATAAACGACTTTGCCCTTAATACAACACAACACAACATAATATAACATAACATAACATCATGCGCTTCTTCAGGTGTTGGGGATAGATTTTTCGCCCAACGGCTATCAGGTTGCCACGGGAAGTGACGACCACACGGTCAAGATTTGGGACCTCCGCAAGAAGAAATGCTTCTACACCATCCCCGCCCACTCATCCCTCATCTCTCACGTCAGATACGAGGTACCCCCCCCCCAA